>JACXGJ010001306.1:30636-87942 GCA_016801105.1 Esox niger | reverse complement strand
CTGTTGCCCCTTCTCTCTCCACCTGTCCTGTTGCCCCTCTTCTCTCCACCTCTCCTTTTGCCCCTTCTCTCTCCACCTGCCCAGCTGCCATGTCTCTCTCCACCTGTCCTGTTGCCCCTTCTCTCTCCACCTGTCCTGTTGCCCCTTCTCTCTCCACCTGCCCTGTTGCCCCTTCTCTCTCCACCTGTCCTGTTACCCCTCTTCTCTCCACCTCTCCTTTTGCCCCTTCTCTCACAACCCGCCCAGCTGCCTAATTGGCTCTGTATTCCTGTGAGGTGCAAGGGTAGAGGGTGTATATATAAGGAGAGGCAAAAATGAAAATAAACAAAACGACACCAACACAAAGAACAACATTTCTCAAGTTGATCTAAAAAAGGCAAGGAGTGCACTGCACGGTCTCTACACAGTAAACTGTGAGGTTCAGGTGGCAAGCAAGGAGCTCAAATAGACAACGTAATTGGCGATGAGGAGCAGGTGTGTCAGTGGGGTGCGCTCCTGTCATCATCTCCTGCCGGCGGTTAGTACGCAGGCGAGGTGGTGCGCCGGAGAGGGTGAGGGCATGCAGCGCCACACAGGGCAGTTGTCACAATTCCAGCACTTTGAATTTGAAATGAAACAATGACTGTTGGGTTGAAGTGCAGACTTTCAGCTTTAAGGGAATTGGATGGACCATTTAAAAACTACAGCAAGTTTGGTACATAGACCTTCCATTTTAGGGTGTCATTAGTATTTGAACATATTCAAATAATGTAGAATAAAGTCATCCTGGTCACATATCCTTTGCATGCAATGACAGCCTGAAGGTTTAGACATAGACTTTGCCCGAATCTTGCTGTCCTTCCTGGTGATGTTCTGCCAAAATTCCACTGCAGCCATCTTTAGTTTCTGCTTGTTTTGGTGGGCCTTTTTTGTCTTAGCATGTAAAAAGCATACTCAGTTGGATTTTACTTGGATGGTTGATTGTGACACGCATTGCTAGCGATGTTGGTGTGTTTGGTTGATAGTTTTGTGTAAAGAAGAATGCCATCCAAAAGGTTTACGAGGGTTGTTGGTTCAGAAGCAAAGCGGTTTCTGTACATATCGGATTTCAACCTGCTGCAGGTGTCTACAGTTACATCATCCATGATGAGAAATTTGCCAGTTCCAGTGGCCAAAACCAAAAACCAAAAACTCTCTTCAGCACATGTTCCTGACTAGGTGGTTCATTTTTCCTCCTGCGTTACTCTTGCCCACACTCATAGATCTTAGTCTGGTTCACCAGAAATTAATCCCAAACTCTTAAGTATGTTTTAAGCCATCATGTTTTTGAGGATAGCTAGTGTTTTTGCACCTTGCAGTCCAGCCTCTGTAGTTCAGCTGGTGAAGACTTCTGCAGATGGTACTGTCTGACACATCCACGCCTACCTCCTGGACAATGTTCCTGATTTGTCAGATATTTTCTTTTTTTCTTCTTTTCTTCCTCCTTTCTTTTTTCTTATTCTTCCTCCTTTCTTCTTCTTCATTCATTCTTCTTCACATACCAAAAGGTTTATTTTTCCAAACACAATGTTTTGGCTATTTCTTGGATCGATTTAGATTTTTCTGCCTCATGCTGGCCTGCTTGACTTGAGTAGACAAGTCAAGCATCTTTGGTCTTTTTTGCTCAGACACCAGCAGCTGACTCCAAATCGAATGCACATAATCAGGAGTAGATTTTGACAGTTGTCTGGGCCATGCACTAATGCTGTATAAAAACATACTTTCCTATTAAGACACACCAGCAAAGCCAATTGTCCCAATACATAATGGAGGAAAAGGGGCAATTTTTTTTGTATTGAATGGATTTGCATTTGTGATTATGTAACTTCTATGGAGCACAGTAAATTAGCAGAGTCTGAACAATAGCTCTATTGATTTTGCTTCAAATGCCTTACTATAATAGCAAAAACGTTTTAACTATCATTAATCATTAACGATAATTTGTACCACTATTTCCAATTAGAAATTACATTTTATTGGGGAAGAGCTTTGTTATTTGAACATTTATTTTATTTTCCTACTGTATCTTCCTTTCCAAACACCCATCCTATACAACCTCCGAGAGAGGAATATGGCCTTGCAGATTTTCTTAGATCATTTTGAATGCAGATCGTCTAATTGTAAATTGTCCTCACGCAAACATTTCATAACATAGTGTTAGATAGCCCAGTGGGAAGTCTGTGAGAAACTCTATTTTATTGCTGAACAAGCACAAACTCCTAATGAATCATGACCAGACTTTGTATTAGTGCCTATTTATTGCAGGTCCAATGTAGACTGGGTGATACCAAATTGGTAATGTGTTAGTCCCATTTGGAATATAGAATATTTTGAAGATGAAGATTATTATAATATGAATACAAATGTATTACATTGGTAAAGGGTGTTTTTTTTTGACAAAAATAATAAATGTTTATATTTGTCTTAACATATTTTCCAAAAGTACTGTTCTTTTTTGTTTGGTTTAGAAAAACAAATAATATACTATGCTTTCCTTGTTAGTTGATAGTAACTTATTTGGAATGTGTTGGACTGGCGGTGAGGTATGCTGTTACTGTGCTGCGTAACAGAAGAGATAGGGGTTTTTAGTTGGTCGGCTAATTGCACTTAACTTTGTCAGAAACAATTTAGAGCCATCTGACAAGCGTGGTTCAGCCTGGTTGTTTCTAATTTCATCTTCTGCGGTGCTGTCCTGACCTAATCAGTAGGCTGGCAAGTCGAAGGCCAAGCAGTGTGGAGATTATTTAAAGAGGACTGGGTCGAAGGAGCGCTCTGCTTGGTTTTTGAAGTCAATAACTCAGGACGCGCTAGCCTGGAGTCAGCTCGCATTAATGTATGACTAAATGCATTATATTGACACAGTCTTTCTTATCCCGATGACCCCTTCCCAACCTCTACTCTTTACACAGTGCAGTGTCTGGAGATGACAACTAAAAGGAAGATCATCGGGCGCCTGGTGCCATGCCGGTGCTTCCGGGGTGAGGAGGAGGTCATCTCAGTGCTGGACTACTCCCACTGCAGCCTTCAGCAGGTGCCCAAGGAGATCTTCAGCTTTGAGCGCACGCTGGAGGAGCTCTACCTCGATGCCAACCAGATTGAGGAGCTGCCGAAGGTTGGTTCTGCTGGGGCTGTGGGCATTATGACAGGGTTTTAGGCTAAGTCAGGAGCCTGGTCTGGGGCTGAGGCTGGATCCAGAACCAAACTGGGGCTTGGGAATAAAAGTGGGTGAACTGTAGAAAATAGGCTCCAGCCTAATTTCACAAAGCCAAGTAATATTTCACAGCCATACCCTTGAATTTCCCCGAGCTTTACAAACATGGGATTATGATCAATGGTAACATTCCCTCAGCTCTCTGGGCTCTCCGTGTGGCGCTCAGTGATGATTAGGTAAACGGGTTGCTAAGACAACCTGACCCGCACAGACTACCAGTGACATTATGTCCTTCCTGTCTCTGAATGAGTACCGGAGAAGCAGATACACATGCACACACACACAAACACACACTCTCTCTCTCACACACACACACACACACACACAAACACACACACATGCAAAAAAACACACAAATACTAATAAGCACAGACACCAACACACACACAGAACAGTGCGGAGGGTTGGCAAATATGGTTAGAAGAGAAGGAAGTTGGGTGTAAAGCAGCACCATGCATGTCCCCAGTCAGTGGCAGATTAAATTAATCTATGGGACACACACATTGTGCCTGTTCTTTCCACTCAGTAGATTTGCCGACTCTTATCTAACCTTCATGCTGAATAGAAAACAATAATCAGTGCATGTTGCTTTCATTAACATTTTAAACAAATTCCATTACAATCTAGATTGATATTCTGTTCCGAAAATAGACATTGTTTGAAACTCCAAGCTTAACTCATCCAGCATAGAATAGCATCATACTGTAACGCAATTTAGTTACACTCAGTACAACATTGATGAAGATTAATAATGAATTGACTGAATGTGTACGGTGAAATTAGTAGTTACAAACTTATGATTGGTTCTGTTGAGTTTCTTTAACACTATTTAAGTACAAGCAACCCCCAATTAGAGGCCTACAGTATAATAACGAGCAAGTCACGGTTCTCTGTGAGGTTCGTTTGGTCAACGGCCTTTTGAAGAGCCACAGTTTGGCTCCTCGTGGCGTTGCGTAAGAACATGGAATTGATAGAGTCAAAGTGCATGTTCCTTTATGTAAGTGAGGCTTGTATATATCAGAGTACGGCCTCAGGGGAAGACTGGACAATGCTGTCTTTCCTCTCATCTCCAGTCTCCCATTAATGTTCAGTAGATACTGCCCCTTTGGCTCCTATCGCTTTTAACAAGTAATGGCTTCTCATAATGGTCATGTTACAGTAATGTCCTGACTGGATGTAAGTTCCTAATGGCTCCCTCTTCACTTTTGTAGTGCCTTACTTTGGACCAGAGCCCTATGATCCTGGTCATTTGTAGTGGGCTATGTAGGGAATAAGGGGCCACTTGGGACAAAGGCGCTTACAACATCTCCGTCATCTCCCTCTCCTTGGCATAGAGAAAGTAATGGACTGCAGTCAAAGATGAGATACATTGTACATTTTATATGTTACTATATTTTATATACAGTTAGAAATATTTGGACATTAACACAGTTTTCATATTTTTGTCTCTGTGCCCCACAACAATGGATTTGAAATGAAACAACTGAGATGCAATTGAAGTGCTGAATTTCTGCTTTAATTAAAGGGGTTGAACTAAAATATTGCATGAAACCAGGGGCAAAAATCTGATATTAACTTTGGACAATTACATAATTTTTTTTCAAGTGCACCTCTTGAGAGGGACAACAAACGCAGTGCTGTAATACTGTTTTAGTTTGCGCCATCAGTTTCCTCGCTACTGGCATCGCTACTTTAGCTCTGCAAATTCAGCTATTGTGTGTGAACACAACCAAAAACTTAAAACAAACTTATTGGATTAACCTCACGCTAGCTATGTCCATTAAGTGCCTTTCAGATGGTCGACAGGAACACTGCCACCTCGCTAGCTAAGGAACACTACATTTATTGCAAGCTTCTCTCATTGACTCTAATTCAAACAGCTGCAAACACTGGTTAATGTTACTGTAGCTTGCTAGCAAATGTCAGCTAACCGCTAGCTAACAATAACCGTGTCCTGTAATTCAATGCAGCGAAAATGAAAGTTGCTGATGGTTAAAAGTGTTTTATTCTTTTGAGTGGTAGAACTAACGAAATGTATAACATATCCTTTGTTTGTACTACTTACTGAAAGTCAACCAACAACAATAAATGATCAGATTCCCACACATGCACTGTACCTGCACAATGTGCCACTGCTCATTATTTCCGTAACTAACATGAATATATTTAGGTTAAGAGCCTAAATGACATAACTTGTGTCTGTTCAAGTTCAACATATGAAATGTATGTACAGTAGACAGTTCAGCCAGTTGTGCTCATAAGTTTGCATACCCTGACCGAAATAGTGACATTTTGGCTGTGATTTTGAATATATGGTCATGCAAAAAAACTATTTTATTTAAGGATAGTAATCATATGAAGCCATTTATTATCACATAGTAGTTTGGCTTTTAAAAAAATAGTAATGATAACAGATATCACCCAAAGGGCTCTGACCAAAGGTTTACATACCCTTGAATGTTTGGCCTTGTTATAGACACACAAGGTAACACACATAGGTAAAAATTGCATTTAAAGTTGAATTTTCCAGACCTGTGGCTTTTAAAATTGTAATTAGTGTCTGTGTATAAATAGTCAATGAGTTTGTCAGTGGATGCACTGAGCAGGCTAGATACTGAGCCATGTGGATCAGAAAATAACTGTCAAAAGAGCTGTGTAACAAGGTAATGGAACTTTATAAAGATGGAATTCGGGGATCTCTTGATACCAAGCCAAGGTCAGGTAGACCAAGAAAGAGTTCAGCCCAAAAAAAAACTGCCAGAAGAATTGTTCAGAATACAAAGAAAGTCCCACAGGTAACCACAGGAGAAATACAGGCTGCTCTGGATGAAGACGGTGTGGTGGTTTCAAGGAGCACAATACGATGCTACTTGAACAAAAATTATTTGCATAGTCGAGCTGCCGGAAAGAAGCCTTTACTGCGCCAATGCCACAAAAAAGCCCAGTTCCAACAACATCTTGACATTCCTCACAGCTTCTGGCACACTGTAATTTGGTGTGGTATGTCACAACCATAAGCCTATGTTTGGAGAGGGGTCAACAAAGCCTATAGTGAACAGAATACCATCCCCACTATGAAGCATAATGGCGGCTCACAGATATTTTATTTGGTGGGGGGGTGAGCTCTAATGGCACAGGAAATATTGTGTACATTGATTGAAAGATGAATGCAACGTGTTATCAGATAATTCTGGCAGACAATTTGCTTATTCTGCACGAAAGCTGTGCATGGAAATCTTTTGGACTTTCCAGCACGTCAATGACCATAAACACAAGGCCAAGTGGACCCTCCTGTGGTTACAGCTGGAAAAGTAACAGGAGTGGCCATCACAGTCTCCTGACCTTAATATCATCAAGCCACTCTAAGGAGATCTCAAACATGCAGTTCATGCAAGACAACCAAACATTTTGCATGACCCGGAGGCATTTTGCCAAGACATATGTGCTGCTATAACACCTGCAAGAATTTGGCACCTCCTAGACAACCATTATAAAAGACTGCCCTCTGCCATTGATACTAAAAGGCCAATACACAGTATTAAGAACTACAGGTATGCAGACTGTTGAACAGGGGTCAGTAAAAAAAATTCTTTGTTTGACATGTTTGTTTTATAATTGTGCCATTCTGTTATGACCTATGACTGTGAACCTCGTGAGCCTGCGCACTCACGATTTCTTTACAAATGGTACATATATTACCAATTCTCCAAGGGTGTACACATTTTGAGCACAACTGTATATTATTTTTCTGAGACACAAGGTATTGAGACATCATGTATTTTATTTTCACATAAATATTCTTTGTTACAAGAAATGTTTAAAGGATGCAAAATGTCGGACATAATTTGTCTTAGCTTCAGCCTTTATATAAAGAAAAGCTGAATTTCTAGTAATATATAAATATTATAGTGTCTGTAATAAAGACGCATATTTTTTAAATATATACAGCTCCTCCACTGCACTTTTTTCTTTCCTTTCCAAAAAAGTCGAAAAGGAAAGTTTTGATTGAGGAACAGAAGTGTTGAATTTGTAGTGTTTTCTTCATTTCAACCCTTCTGTTCCTCAATCAAAACCTTCCTTTATGACTGTTTTGGAAAAGGGAAGAAAACGGTGCAGTGGTCTTTTATTTTTTTCCGGAGCTGGATAAACAATACAAAGACATCTGAACATGTTACATGTATACACGGTGGTACATCACTTGTTGGTACCGTAGTGGCTGGCCTTTTTGGTACGTTTTTGCATGGAAAAGTTACACAGCAGTTAGAATGGTAAATGTTCACGTGTTATCTCAAACACTGCATATTGCTTTGATGATGCGTGTGCACTCTATAACCATTCATAGCACCCTCTTCAACTCCTCTCCCACTATCCCTTTCTCTCGGTTCCATCTCTTGCTTTTTTCTCTCTCCCTCCATTCTCTATCTATTTTTCCATTTCCCTCTAAATTATCTGTCTCTGTTTCTTTTCTTTCTCTCTAAGGAGGACTGATCTGGCTCTAGCTGCCTCAATATAGAACTAATGTTGTCCCACAAGGTTACTCAACTGAGAGAGTGGCTGCTCTTGCAGTGATCAAGGGGAAATCCATCCGAACATTGAAAGAGGCGTTGCCTCAGCATTTCTCACATAAAACCGCACATCATCGTTAGAGACCAGTCTCATTGAAATCAATTCAACGAGTCTTACCAAGGCTATGCTCTTTAAACTGATAGGGTTAAGAGGCAAATAAACATGTACCACCAGTATAACTATTTGGTTTTCTGTTGTGCCTCTCTTCAAAGCAACTATTTAACTGTCAGGCTCTCCGGAAACTGAGCCTGCCTGACAATGACCTCTCCACCCTGCCAACCACCATAGCCAGCCTTGTAAACCTGAAGGAGTTAGACATCAGTAAAAACGGTAAGCAAGTGACACCTATCCATTAATATCTGCTAGTTTCTACTCTTATCTATTCACGTTTGTACTGTCTGCTTATTGTCAATTCAGAAAAGGATGGGATTTCCCCATGTATGGCGTTGTCTCATACACGCAGTAGTACAAACAGGGGTGCTAGGGTGATCCAGTGGACTAAGCCACTGCCTCCATACCCATGTTGCCCAATACGGTAGCAATGCACACCAGAAACGCACACACATATACGTAGCCATTTGCAATGCGTAACCATTTGCAATGCACACACTGTATTGCACATTCCCTTATAGTACGATGTAATGTCATTTTCTATGACGTGTGTTAAAAATTAGCAGGAGGGTTCATTTGTTATGAATGACACATGTTTCCATTCCACCTTTAGGTATTCAAGAGTTCCCAGACAACATTAAATGCTGTAAATGCCTATCTGTTGTGGAGGCCAGTGTAAATCCCATTGCCAAGTAAGTGAGGAGGGGAGGAGTAAGAGGGGAGGCAGCGGATCGTTGTGGCAGTAGTTGTGTAGTCACTTGGGACGTTGCATTATCATTGCCAACAGCCTTGTCGGTTTCTATGTGCCGAGCAACAACTGCGGATTACCTCAGTAACAAAAAAACATGAATATATTTTCAGTGAATTGGCTTTATAAATTGTTTCATGGGTGCACTTTTAAATAATGAAGTCACCCCATAGCAACTTCAAAATTAACAGATAAACAGAATGTGGAAACAAAAACATTTTGTGGAATTGAGGATTTTGGAGGAATTTAAATGATTAGCAGACAACCATCATTGTTGGCATTAATGCAGCTCTGCCTTGCCTTGCTGGATTCTCTTAATGTGCAATAAATACATCATGTAAATACAGCATTGGTTAAAATATTGAATGGTTTCCTGTTCTTGCAAAAGTCAATGCAGGTCTTCTTGATAGTGCTTGACATAATATGGCTTCTGCTATTAAATACATTGGAAAAGCATAATGGAGTTGCACTGCAGCTGAGCAATATTTTTGCCATAAATGTTGCATTTGTTGGTGGGAAATCATAGTTTGACATCCAAATGGGTCCTTGTAGACCAAAGACAGTCAGTACTGCAGCTAAGCTTAGGTATATGAGTCATTCTTTAGTGCTGTTGTGCACTAGCTTCTCTGATAGGGAGTTGTCTGGGGAGTGAGGATCCCTTGTAAATCCTACAACCTAACAGGACCCCTGACCTCTCTCTCCCTCTTGTTTCTCTCTCCCTTTCCCTCTTGTCCATCTCTCCACTTCAGGCTCCCAGACGGCTTCACCCAGCTCCTAAACCTGACCCAGCTTTTCTTAAACGATGCCTTTCTGGAATACCTCCCTGCCAACTTTGGGAGGTGATTTAAGCCTGTTGAGAAAGGTTGAGGGCTCTAGTGGCTAACAGATTGTTTCCGCATCTCCATTTAGGGCATCTGCCATTCAAATGTAGTCAGCTAGATTTCCAATTGGCTCATCGTTGATGACCTGTTTAGAGTTAAATGTCCAGGAGAGATCAGTCAATGAATTATACTTGTGAAGAAGGACATTGACAGCATCATGATGGAGGTTGGTGCTCACAGAAGTTATGTGTGGAAAAATACCGGGATGCGTCCTCTCTGCTATGTATGGATAGGGTTTGGATTGGAGCTTCTATTCCATTCTAGGTTACCAGTATGCCGGTGTGGGTTCTCTGCACACAACCCCTCTTAAACGTCACTTGCCTGGGGCTTGCATGGATAATGCAATGCATTGTATCTGGTTTTGTGATTAATGGAGAATTATTCATCAAAACAGCAGTGGTATTGCTCCTGGGCTTCGAGTAATGGAATTTGTTGGTTGGGGCATTTTGTAATCTCCAATAAGTTACAGTACACTCCTTGGCAAAGGATTACAATTTATATACAATGAGATGGGAAAATATGTTATCTATATTGTTTGTATCATCCGCTATCTTTCAGACTTTCCAAGTTACGGATCCTGGAACTGCGAGAGAACCACCTGAAAACGATGCCAAAGTGAGTGAATCACCACACTGTGACCTCTCATATCACATCACCCAGGCAGTTGGAGTTAGCTATAGGTAATAGGGAAAGACAGTCCAGGCTCAAACTAGTCTATGGTCTTTGCCAACACCAAAATAATAAATAACTTGCACCGAACAATGATTCCTACAAGTAGAGAGAACGAATATAAAACATGTTTCAACACCCATCTCAGGAAGGGAAAATGACAACCTGTTCACAGTGGACTTACCTGGTCTGATGACCATGGAATCAAAACCAAAAGATCTGTCTCCAGATTTAGCTGCTAGCATGCAACTCTGCCCAATATCGTAGTCCATACGGCAGACCTAGGTTTTATCGGTCCCAGTTTCACCCCACAGCTCTGGAGGCCAATAAAACCCGAGAAACATTTTACCAGGAATTTTAATGGGCAGATTAGAGTGAAAGCATGGTAAATAGCAGCTTCTAAAAGCAAATGCCATCAGTCTCTCTTTGGAAAGGGTAGCATGTGTGAGAGGAGGAGCCGGTCCTTGTAGCACAGGCCTTGGTATTTGATGTCTAAAAGGCCCCACGTTGGAGTGCACCGGTGTGTAGCCAGTGGAGCACAGCCAATAAGGCTGCCATTTATCATAGTGAAAATGAGGTACACACACACACACACACACACACACAGACACAAACACACACAAACACAAATATGCACACTGCTCACATTATTTGGTGCATGTTGGCTTACTCAGGTGTCCTGATTGAAAACTATTTTTATCCCACCACAAAGTGAAACTATCCCTCATCCCGCATCCTAGAAACAAAGTCAACCGAAGTACATTCATCCTCTGCCAAGACAAATGCAGCACAGCAAAGGATTAATAGAAATGTATTCATTCTTTATTTTCTTTTTTTTCCTTAATGTATTTATGTATGAATTAATTAATTAATTCACATGTATTCATTTATGTAACAATGTTTACGGATTCATTTTTGCATGTATTTATCCATGTTAACCAATGCAAACATTTTCCCCCGTGAAGATTAGTGTTGTCTTCATCCGGTCGATTAGTTGATCATGTTATGAGGCAAAGTGATTCCTAGAGGAAGTGTGTGGAATACAAATGTGCTATGTTATGTTATGAAGGATGGAGAGACATTCTGCCATAAGGCATTTCATCCTTTTGTGCTTACATCCTAATAGGAATTGATGAATTGCTTATTTGGCCCTAGCTGCTGTTAGTCAAAACATGAAACGTACATGGGATAGGATCTGCTTTAATGACAACCGCAAGAATGAATTTCATTTTTATGCTTGCATTGCATAGCGGAGAAACCTTTTTTCCTTAGATTTTATTCAAGTTACTGAATTGATTTGACTAGAACTACCTACTGTACCTAAATTTTATATTAAATGAACATGTTAGGATGGCAGACTCCCATGCAGTCCACTCTGTTTTTGTGAGCAAGTCTGTCTGGTAACTGACCTTTCTAAACGGTGATTTGTTCCCCAGATCTGAGGTTCTCTTCCCTCTATTTCGCTGCAGGTCTATACACCGACTGTCACAGCTGGAGCGATTAGACTTGGGAAGTAATGAATTCACTGAACTGGTAAGAAAAGAGGCCCTTTAAAGACGCCAGTCACATGGACTACAGCTGTCATCACATAGGCAGCCCTGTGACCCAGTGGACCTGGGGGACGAGCCAGAGCCGGGCCCTTCCTCCCTCCCTCTGCTCGGCACCCTCTTAGGTCTCCAGTACTGCTTCCTCTGTCCACTGTGTCTCTTCTATCTATTCTACATTTACAATAGTTCACTTTAAAAGAAATGCTCGCTAAGTAGAAACATATAGGGTTCTTCATGTTTTCCCTATACGGGCACCCATTTGGTGCAAGGTAGAAGATCTGTATGAAGATTTTACCGACCATACTGATAATCTAAATGTTCTTAATAAACTGCTCTATAAAGAACGAACGCTTTCGACAAAAAACCCAATTCTTAAAGAACTTGTGGCTGTGGGCGGGTGTGCATTGGTAGGCCTGTGTATGAGTGTGTTTCTGTGTGTACACTTGATGCATTATTCACTTAGTGTGGATCAAATGTGCACGACTTGGCACCTCAGGGCACCCACCAGATTTTAATTGGCTGTTGGAGTCAACAATGACTGTGAATTTATCAAACAATCCAGCGTAGTCCGCATGCACTGTGCCTGATGCTGGCCACGTCACATTCATTTAGTGGTCATCCAAAGCAATTGCCTGGTCTGTAAGCTCTAAATGGCTATTGAGATTGAAACCCAAGAGTAGGCAATTATTGATTTTCTGGGGCTAATGGTTTGACTAGTTAACCCTTCCTATAGCCCTCCCTTTGATTCTATTGGCTATGTTCTCTTATCTCACAGGCTATCAGGTGTAAGTCTAGAGCAGAGTATTACACTTTTATAATTAGTGGTGACTCAAAGGAACCATGGAGATCATTAAGATACAAATCAATGAATGGTTTATGCACTTTTGTTTAGCCCTAGGGGTTATTGGAGAAACCTTTAGCAACGGGTTCGTGGAGTAACTCTAGTGGTATTGGATATTTATTTATTTGACCTCTCTTTAATGATTTATTTGACCTTAATGTCATTCCTGTGCATCTGTTATTTTGTATAGTGCTAATGTAGGTTTGCACAAGTTTCTAAAGAACCAATGCCAATTCCAATATTGAAATGGTTACCACTTAATCAAAAGTATTCAGCAAAGATGCTATTATGAATATACAGTAATTGTAGAATATACACTGATCAGCCATAACATTATGACAGGTGAATTGAATGACACTGATCTTATTATCATGGTGGGATATATTAGGCAGCGACGACTGATGGCTGGACGACTGGGTCAAAGCATCTCCAAAACGACAGCCCTTATGGGGTGTTCCCGGTCTGCAGTGGTCAGTACCCATCAAAAGTGGCCCAAGGAATGAAAAGCGGTGAACCGATGACAGGGTCAAAGGCGGCCACATGGCACCAGGATGCACTATGGGAACAAGGCAAGCTGGCGGAGGCAGTGTGATGCTTTGGGAAATGTTCTACTGGGATATTTTGGGTCCTGCCAATTATGGATGTTACTTTGATATGTATTACCTACATAAGCATTGTTGCAGACCATGTGCACCCTTTCATGGCAAAGGTATTCCCTGATGGCATTGGCCTCTTTCAGCAGGATAATGCACCCTGCTACAAAGCAAAAATGGTTCAGGAAAGGATTGAGGAACACAACGAGTTCAAGGTGTTGACTTGGCCTCCAAATTCCCCAGATCTCAATCCAATCGAGCATCTGTGGGACGTGCTGGACAAACAGGCCCGATCCACAGAGGCCCCATCCCGCATCTTACAGGACTTAAAGGATCTGCTACAAACTTCTTGGAGCCAGATATCCCAGTTCACCTTTAAAGGTCTAGTGGAGTCCATGCCTCGATGGTTCAGAGCTGTTCTGGTTGCACAATATTAGACAGGTGGTCATAATGTCATGGCTGATCAGTGTATAATGTGCATTAATATTGAAACTAGATTGTAGTTTGTACTGTGCACCCTTATATAGATGAACAGGGCATGTCTTAAAAGATGAATGATTGACCAACAGCCTCAGGGCTATCATATAAGGAGCCATATGAAGTGTGATGATGAAGAATAGTTCATGGAGGGATGCTTTTCCAAGGGCGTCTCATCTCCAAGTCATCCTTGGTTAACATGATCCCATATTGGGCTGGAGACTGGGGACGGGGGACTGGAGACTTGGGGCTGGAGACTGGGGACGGGGGACTGGAGACTTGGGGCTGGAGACTGGGGACGGGGGACTGGAGACTTGGGGCTGGAGACTGGGGACGGGGGACTGGAGACTTGGGGCTGGAGACTGGGGGCTGGGGGCTGGAGACTTGGGGCTGGAGACTGGGGACAGGGGACTGGGGAATGGGCAGCCTAAGGGACAACTGCTGGGTGAGTCCAGGCTTTGTGCCACCGGTCCCACTGGAGCATCACGTGTTAATGTGATTGCATTGTGAGGGTGGTTTGTCTACGCAGACCCCTCTGGGACTGTCTTTGGTACTGGAAGATGCTCACGATCCACACAGCCCCACTCGCCTCCTCATTCACTGGCCACACAGATGTCCTGTTTATACATGTATGTTATTGAGCAGACATTTTTGTCCAGTGAGACGTGGAGTGAGGATGCAAACATTTTAATCATTTTTCAGTCAGGCACCCCTCATGGGAACCAAACCCACAACATGCTCATACATTGTATGCGACATGAGACCCAGAAGGGCACACAGCTTCAGCACAGAGTCACCCCTGTTCCACCATTGGATTTAATACTAACTTTGTTTACTTTTGATTTGGCTGTAGGTCATTTAATTTGTGTCAATGTCTGTGGCTGGTTTCACTGTTTCCTGGACTTTGTCCTTGGGTAGTAAGAAAAAGGCGTATTTGCAGGACCCATTCCAAGGGAGCAGATGGTTTGGCATTGTTATAAGCGAGCTTAGCTGTTTGAAGCCCCCGAGTTACTACAGAGAGATCGCCCATCGACTTTTCCCAGTGCTAGTATGAGATCCCAATCTGTGCGTCCTACTTAAAAGCCTTTCTCCCTCCGCTTATGACCTCTCGTCCTTAACCCCATCTCCATTTGAGGGCTCCTGTTGCTTTTTGCTGTTAGTATGAGGAACATTCCAAATGTCTGATTCTTCTTGAATAAAGCAGAATAGTGTAGTATTTATTTTGAAGTCCATCCCAATGCATTTTCAATCAGCAGTTAAAGCAATGTCAAAGCACCACCCCACCTGTTTCGGCAATGGATCCTTCCTTTTTTTGTTGCTTTTTTATGCATTTTCCTTAACTGAATAATTTTATGGTAAATTGCTTGATTCTATCAATGTTTTTCAGAACATTGAGAATTCATAGACTTTAGCCATTCTGTTTTTCTGGTATTGCTTTTAGGAAAAAAAGGAAAAAATATATATTTTCTTCTTAACTGACCTGCGCTATGGAATAAAATCTAGTCTGGCTGAACCAAATGCCCTACAAAAGCTCTTTCTGATTTCAACTCATTGCCATTTTAGTGACATTCAACAGATACTATGTTTTAATGAACATCCGTCTGAGGACAGGATTCAGAGGACGTCCCGTTTGACATGAAAAGATATTTAGCACAAGGAGCTGGTTGACTGAATATATGACTGAATATGGTATTAATCTTGCTCTGGTCTAAACGAATACTATGCACAAGATGCAGATGCTCACCACTCACAGAACAATCATAGGCGTTGTAATATTACTGAACCAAACAATGTCCTCAGCTGATCATGGCCCAGTTGAGCTAAGAGCAAACGCTGTGTCACAGAGGCAAGTGTAAAGCAGGGGGGGAGACATTGTGGTGCCAGAAAGCAGAGAAAGCAGAAGACATGACTCGGTCTACACAGAACTGAATGCCAGCAGGAGGCTAGTCAAGGTGCCACCCAAGTCTAGTGTGCCAACCAAATCCTATTTGCCTACCAATAAAAACCAACTTAGGAGCAAACAGTGTGGCATCACTGTACAGACTCCTGTGCTGCTGTAGTTTGTGAGTAGGGGATATTGACTCATACTTTACTGAACATGTTATTTAAGGATTTGAAGATTGGATTCAAAGAGTTTGAAGCGTGGGGGACAGGTAGAGGGCACAACAATAAAACAGAACGATTTGGGATCAATACCAACAATTCTAATTTAAAAAGATTCTGTCTAAACATGCATAAAACATCCGTATAACATGTAAACAGGAATACCTAACTGACAGTAGTCGTTGACAGTTTGTTTAATCAATTTTCAAACAGCATTTCCACCCTGTTTGAGTTATGTTCTACTCCGGTTGTATATACCTAAAATAGTGGAACCTAATAGGGTGGACATTTCAAAATGAAACCATTGCTCTGTGAGTGAACAAAATTGAGTTTTCCTGCTTGAAATACCTCAGGTCCCTCCCTTCAACAAACATTTTATTTCCTGGTTTAATTGGTCCTATTTCCTGTAATACATGGTAGATGCTGGTAAAATGGAGTAAAGATTTATAAGTGTAATGAGAACCAGAATTGGAACTTCTCCATCAAAAATTTTTGTTTATCACGAAACATGATTACTTTTCTCTGTAATACAGCCTAACATGGTGGACATTAATGAGTGAGAATAATAGACTAACACGAAAAAAAAGGTATATGCCCTAATGTGATGTTATAGCAATGAGCTTTTTCATTAATAGAGATCTACAGTACAGCAAATTAACTGCATGGAATGTGATTTCAGAGACACTGATTGTGTCAAATATTATAATAATATTATAATACTCATGGGAAAATCATTTTAGATGAGAGATTTTAACTAGGACTGCAACATAATGAGTGAAGACTTTGAATATTCTATTGTTTCATGCCCCACATATTTCATATACTGCAAGTTGTGTAACAACTAACACTTTTGGGTAAAAAGTGTTAAAAATGTATACAATTCATTTTCGACATTAATGTTTTTGTGTTTACCATTAAGGATACCTGCCTCATAATTAAAAGACTTTTACACATAATAAGAATGTCCACTCTACTGAGGGCAGAAATGGCACTGAATCAAACAATGACCCTTAGCATGTACATTACCAAATGTTGAACAACCTTGTTTAAACTCTTAAGGAAGGAAAAGTAATTGTTTTTTTGTTTGTTTGTTTGTATGAGTCAAGCATCTCTCTGATTTTCAATGTTGTTAAAGCTGTGTTGTTTCTGTAGGAACGTCACTTCTTTTTTGAGTTGTTTGTGTACCTCTTTGTGGTTCTTGGGTTTTGCCTGCTTCCATACTGCTGTTGCAGTCACCAAAAACGGAACTCTCAAATGTAATACAGGCACTGTACCTACACAAACCATGCTGATGGTAGAAAAATGTAGTACGTTCAATATAATTTTTACACACTAGTATTTATCCACCCACCAGTTCAGAACCACAGCTCTAAGTAGAAAATAGTCCAGAATCCCATTTGGAGTCCCTATCGACTTGCCACACGAGTGATGCCGCCTCCTGCTGTGAAGAGAAATGCATGAAACACCTGAGATTGGAATTGATTAGGGCAGCGTGTCACTTAGTCTCCCAGGCTGGCCTAATGGAGTCATTTGCACATAGGTAGGTAGAGCCCTTTTGCATGATAGACAGATGCAGCACGGCCAAGACTCTCCACACACATCTAGACCGAACACAGTCCCTCACCGGGCGCTTGTCATTCGTTACTCCACTGTGGCCAGTGCAAACATGCCATTTCCGTCATACAATAAGGAACGTGAGATGATTCTGAAGTACACTGAGGGTTGACATTTACACCTTTCTGTATTATGGCATAATTTAGTTACACTTTGTTTTGTAAGTATGCCCTTATGCCCTTTAGTTAGGGCGGAGTGCCAGGGATCTTATGATACAATTTTATCTAGATACTTAGGTAGTGTCATGATATGTTGCAATTCTCACAATTAAACACATATTGCAATATAATTGTACAATTTTATTGCGAATTTATATTTAATGCAATGATCATCATATGTCTGATGCAGAGGGGTAAGAGAAAGCCATGAGCAAAGATCTACCACTGAATCCAGTAAGACACAGTGGTCAGGGCTTTCATTTCACCCAGAATACTGGGTCATTTCCTGTGGTAAAGCTAAAATGAAAAGAAATGTGAGTTATGTTCAACTGACCAATAAAGTTATTAGTAGTCAGCTGTTGTACAAAACGACAGTATGTTTGGTGTGTTGTTGTTTCAGCCTGAAGTCCTGGAACAGATCCACAACCTGAAAGAGCTGTGGATGGACAACAACTCACTGCAGACAATACCTGGGGTAGGCCTTCTCTACCACCTCTAGTTTGTTTGTGTATTTTGACGTCTTCGCGGTCTCTTGTGGGCAAGCAGACACTTGTCTGGGCGTGTGGGTCAGTCAGTGCATGGGCCTAGTGATGCACTGCCATTGGGCAACTGGAAAGAAAGTCAACTCAAACACCTGTTTTCATTTACATTTGTAGAATCAAGTAGACAGTCTTATCCAGACCGCATTACGGTAGTGTGTTCATACATGTTTTTCATACTTTTCTGTCACCACCCCCACCCCCCCCCAACCCTAGCGTTTCAAGCGCCATGCTCTTACCAAGTGAGCTACAGAAGGCTTCTACCTCCTCTAACATCCTTGTGTCTCCCTGCCCTGCTGCTGAAGTCTATAGGGAAGCTAAGGCAGCTACGCTACCTGGATCTGGCTAAAAACAGGATTGAGAGCCTGGACACTGACATCTCTGGCTGCGAGTCCCTGGAGGACCTCCTGCTCTCCTCCAACATGCTGCAGCATCTGCCTGACTCTATAGGTGAGGCAACGGTGTCACGGCTCTCCTCACACAATAATTAGACCTATATGTTAGATTAGTTCAGGTTTTCCCTTTTGTAGCCGTATCTTTTCAAGGGTCAGTCCCTTCTGCAAAACATCTATTTTCTTGTTAGGTTAATCCTACTTCTTCTTTTTAATACATGCTAGGTGCTGGAAAAAAGAGTAAAGAATTAAGAAACTATAATTAGCAGACAAGGAGCGAGGATGATAAATTGAGTGCATTCATTGAATGCATTCATCATTTAACCTTTTTTCCAAGGTTGTTATCTGTGAGTGCATATCCTTTAGTTATCAATATCAATCATACAGCGTGCATCATTAAATACTAATTCTTATTTGGTGAGAAATGTTTGTTTGAGTCTTGGAATTTAATATGCACAAACATGCATGAAATATATGAACTTAATATGTATATACACATAGTTTCCTGGCTGTAAATTAATTAACCAGTCAGAGGAATATATCTTGAATGTTGAATTGGGTTGTTCATTCGAGCTTGGATTCCTGTTGTTGTTTTGTTTATAGTTAATTATATATGAAAACATTACGTAATATAAAAGCTGGTTGTATCCATTACAGGAATGTTGAAAAAGCTCACGACACTCAAAGTCGATGACAACCAGCTCACCTCACTGCCTAACACCATTGGAAGGTAAGTACCTTGGAAAGGAGACCTATTGCACTATTATTTTTGTTTACAAAATAAAAGAAATATCAGGCCTGAACTTCCCTCAAGTCAAATAAAAATGTATGTTTTTAAATGATGTCGCTGAAAGCTAAAATGCATTCCAAGCCTTTGTTTGTTCACATCTGCCATTAAATTCAAAGTCAGACAGTTTTAGGGCATCTGTTGCATAACCAAATTAAAAGGCGTTAGAGACAGCAGTGTTGATGGTAAAACCAGTTGACAATTTGAATGTGAATCTTCGGTCTGTTGCCGGGCAGAGCTGTATTCAACACAGCCTGTGGATAGAATGGATCTCAAACTCTGCTGTCTGTGTCTGGCACCTTCTCTTTCGCGGATCTTTCTCATCTCACATTGACTAACGATGATTGGTTTCATCACTGTTCACACCCAGTGGAGTGATGCATTACATTGTGTCTTAGTGAGAGAGAGGGAGAGAGGGACAGAGAGGGGTGGAGAGGGAGAGAGAGAGAGGGAGAGGGAGAGAAAGGGAGAGCAATAGAGAGGAGAGAGAGCTGGGCGTGTTCCATTCATTTGTTGTGAAATGGTGGCTGCCTGAGAGGATTTAAGTCTGATGTTTAAAAAAATAATACTCTTCAAGAGCTTCCTGCAAAAGTACTGGAATGTCAAACACTTCCACCAGACAATTGAATTAGTTTTGGATGCCTTCTTTTTTTTACTCTGGACACGCCTGTCCTTGAGATCCTTGAGTTGTCACAGATCAGGGGTCACCACCTTACATTATGTCATATTCATCCTTAACCCTCCCCCCACCACCACTGCTCTGCAATCCTGTTATACTGTTTCCAGTGCACCTTTTTTTCTTGGTTTGTCATTGGTCGGTTTTGTGTGTTGTGGTTATTTCCCATGCATCTAAAATGGGCTACTTAGTGGACGCGGCAAATTTGGGTAAGTAGACGGTGAATCCCTGTCTCATGTACACGTTCATCCTAGCCACATCATGTTTATTCAGGCAAGTGCTCACCTTAATGTCCTCTGTCTGCGTGTTACGAACGGGGAAGTGGACCCAGTTAAAGGCCTGCATATGGAAGGCCAGCTGGGCCAGCCTGCTTGAACAAATGTTGAGCTAATTACACTGCTGTGTGTACATTAAATACAAATGAACTCTGTCTATTTATGGGAGGCAACTCTTTCCGTTGTACTCTCCTGGTCCTTATGCTATACAATAAACGCACTGTTAGAGATTGCATTTAGAATGATTTGAGGCTGTTGAGGACTTTTCAACGACTATTGTGGTTGATTATACATCCTTTAAAATGAATTAAAAATTAAAGAGGCAAGAGTATTTGACTCAATAAACACAGTGGCTTTAGTTTAAGATGTTTTGTAAGATACAGATATAAGTTTGCTCTTGAGTTAGTGTACGGTAGTGATAGATTTTGTCAAATGTTTTTTTTACTATGCAGTTGATTGTATTTTGATTGCAAAAGAGATACTGACAGCACCCACCAGCTACTTACAGTAAAAAGCAGTCAGCAACATTCATTATTATTAATTTCCCCATCTGGGATTAATATAGGTTGTAAATGTAATGAATGGTTGTTTTCATTTTTTCACTGTCATGGTTTTTGAATCTGGTCATGATCCATTTGATGAATCATTTTCATCTCTATGTATGTGTCTTAGATGCATCTTTCTTATAGGGAACCAGAAGATAAACTACTTTTTATTTATTTCCATGATAACGTTAATTTTACCCCTCCAAAGGGGATCAGACATGTTAAACTGCATTTGACTTCAACAAATAATGCCTGTGACTGAAATGAATGTGCATGTGGCGTTTACAAGACATGATATGTAATGTTTGAGTGAAATAATGTTATGGCATGGAAAGTCACCACCTCCTTACCTTGCAGCCTGAAATGAAAACACCTCAAATCAGACTTTTCTGCCTTTATTTACACTCAGTAAAGCCACAATATCCAAATAAATAAAAAAATAATCAAAATTAAAACAGGAATATACATATATGTGAGAACATCCCCATTGCAAACTTGCTGAGATATAACCAACCACCTTCCAGATCACAAATCAAGCTAATTGGCTTCCATCTGTGACACATTGTATTGATTAGGATTACTTCAGAATAAAAGCAGTTGTTCGTAGAGGAATTCACTGCTTAGTAGTGCAATTCAATGCAAAGAGTCCACTATGGGCGCAAAGGTACTTTGAAAATATCTATAAAATTAAAGTGTGGAACAGCACATGTCAGGGGATGGATATAAAACGATGTCACAGGCTTGGTATGTCCCTTGGAGCACAATTAAGACCATTATTAAGAAGTAGAAGGCATATGGCCCCACCCAGACCTGACATAGATCAGGCCGCCCTCCAAACTCGATGGCCGTGCAACAAGGAGACTGATCAATGGCAACCTTGCAGGAGCTTCAGGCCTTTATAGCAAAGACTGGTCAATGAGTGCATGTGACTGCAATATCATAAGCACTTCACATGTGGCAAGAAAACAAACTCACATTGTAGATTACATGGCCAAGTGACATATGGAGCTATGGTCAAATGAGACCAAACCTTCGGATCCCCAACCTAAATCCCATTGAGAAACTGTGGAATGACTTGAAAACAGCAGTTCATAAGCAGTCACCATGCAATGTGAATGAGCTTGAACAATTCTGCGTGGAAGAATGGGTAAATATTACACAGTCTACAGTATGTGTACAAAGTTACAAAGAGACTCATGGATGTAATTGAAGCAAAAGGTGGTTCCACCAAGTATTAACTCAAATACACCCATCCAAATATGGTATATTACTGTTTTCATTTGAATACATTGCAGAGATTTCGAATTTCTTTCAGTCTTTTGTGGTTTAATTTGAGTGTGTAAATAAAGCCAGAAATAGTCAGATTTATGTGTTTTAATTTCAGGATGTAAGGCAAAAAATTGTCAACATTTTGAAAGGGGTGGTCATTCTCTATACATTTCTATAGATTTTGCTTTTCCAGAATTCACGGCCAATTTTAAGTAGACAGATTTAGTAGGTCTGTACTTTGCAGGTTATTTTACAAAATGATATGCACATGATCAAATGGTACATCAAAGACATCTATGTAGAACAGTGGTTGTTTTGTCTTTGTATTCATAGTTTTTAGCATATTACCGTTGCAAATGGTAATATCACAACAATATCTAACCGAGAGAAAGACACAATGGCACCAAGGATTCTTCACTCTTTTCCTTCTCCCAGTTTATCGCTTTTAGAGGAGTTTGACTGCAGCTGTAATGAGTTGGAGTCCCTGCCGCCCACCATTGGTTACCTACACAACCTCCGCACGTTTTCTGCTGATGAGAACTTCCTCGTTGAACTACCCAGGGAGGTACGTCTTGCTGTCTCACACCAATTTAATATTTTCATACTGACCCATGAGCACATATGCTAACAGACATAGCGTATGCATTTGGTTATAGTAATGCTATTTTGGGAGGAAAATAATTATTAAAATGTATATGTTTTCGTCGCTATTGTTCCAGATTGGAAACTGTAAGAATGTGACTGTCATGTCGTTGCGCTCAAATAAGCTGGAGTTTCTACCTGATGAGATTGGACAGATGACCAAGCTACATGTTCTCAATTTGAGCGACAATAGGTACAATATTTTGCATATCCTCTTATTTGAAACAACCTACAGGATCATGGATTTCAGTGCCTTGCTCATGGGCACAAACAGATATTTTTTGGCTGAGGGTTTTGAACCAGCTACCTTTGGGTTACTGGACTAACGCTCTACCACTAGGCATCTGATGCCATGTACACACATACCTGGTCTCACACACACACACACACACGCACATGCAGGGAATCTATATGTTCACACAGTCATTGCTAAAGAGACAACTTAATATGCTTTTGTTGTGACTATTTATTCACACAGAGCATAGGTGGAGTTGAGAAATGTTTCTGAAGAGTTTTTAAATAATCTAGGTAGGAAAGTGTTTATTTTGGCTAATGGTGCATTGAGGTAGCTGCACAGCATTATAAAGCCCTTATTCTGCCCCCTGGCTAATTAAGAAAGCTCTTTATGAGATGTTTGGTTGCTCTGCCAGTGATAAACTGGATCCAAGGTAATTAAACCTTACTATCGCTTAACATATAGTACCCATTAGGCACACCTGCTTCCACATGGAGCACGACACACCCGAGCAGTGAACACTCAACCAGATAGGTTGCTTCAGATCTGGGATGGAATCACCCCAATCCTGCTTCATTCGCTGTGGTGACCCATGACACTCCTGGCATTAACAGATGTCTGTTGTCAGAGGAAAGTTTGTGGAACATGGTGACACGGTTTTTACTCCTATGTGTATGAGTTAACCTCTTTTGTGCAGTGGCTGTCAGTCAGGCATGCTGTGATTGTACTTCAGCTGAGGAGTAGAAATGGCTTTTCACAGGGGACTGATTATACAATGATCTGTATTGAGCAAATCATAACACAATGTGCCTCTCGCTTATAGAGAGTATGTAGTATGGTGTTCAAAGCAAATAAAAAAACACAAGTTACAGAACAGTACAATAACCCTTACAGATGTGTTTTTTTATATATTTGTGGATGTTTTTTCTTTCTGTTAAAGATTCTGCAAAAGGGCAAAAGTGGTCCTGTAATTTTTAGATTATGCACATATTAATAAATTGTAACACATACAGTCCAAACGAGGGGTTTAAAAGAATTGCTTTTTAGTTGCAAAAATACTTTTATGATAGTAAAAGAAAATAATAGACAAATACCACCATATCGAACAGCCAAACATTTTTGATATTTCTTAACAGTTTATATATATGAGATGACATACCTTCTTACTCGTTTTATCTGTTTCCATATGCAGATTAAAGAACTTGCCATTTACTTTCACAAAACTAAAAGATCTTGCTGCTCTTTGGCTTTCAGACAATCAGGTAAATAAGATTCTGTGTGTTTTCTTTATTCCCAATTTCGAAGCAATTCTATTGGTGTATTTCCAGCTTATTAACTGCACATGAAGGGTTAATAATGGGTGTCTGTCTGGTGTGCAGTCCAAAGCCCTGATCCCGCTCCAGACAGAGGCCCATCCGGAGACCAAGCAGAGGGTCCTGACCAACTACATGTTCCCTCAGCAGCCACGGCATGACGAGGGTGAGCTGACCAGGCACAGTGACTGGAAATGACATGACACATGCGGACCAGGGCTCAATTCCATTTCTGCCAATTCAGGAAGTAATGCCCTTCAATTCCAGCTCCAATGCCGTTTAAACATTCTCAGTGAGGAACAGTGGAGTTGGGATCACTTTTTAAATTGAATGTAAACAGGTGTGACCCCAGTCCTGGTTCTGACATGTGGAACAAATCATCCTCATAGCTGCACATTTTCTTAAAGTGGATGTAGCACCAGTTAATTATGTACAACATAGTGATGGCTAAGGTGCAGTGAATATCAACTCACGATTGATTTAACACCCTGTCATCCATTCTGGTAGAGTAATACGTGTGTACTGCAGAGAACATGTGTCATTCACCAAACCTCCCTTTAAGGCTCAGTTGGGATTGAATTTATTATGTGGTTCCACTCGAGCAAGTTTGACAGACGGTTAGGTGCCCATGCCCTCCGTGCTGCCGGTGAAGTGAGCAATGTCAGAGCAGTGCCAGGGTGAGACCGGTTCACAATAAGTCAGTTATACCTCCTTGTCTCTCTGGCTGTCCTCTTCAGACTACCAATCGGACAGTGACAGCTTCAACCCGACTTTATGGGAGGAGCAGCGTCAGCAGAGGATGACCGTTGCCTTCGAGTTTGAGGAAAAGAAGGAAGAGGAGGACAATTCTGGAAAAGTCAAGGTTTTACAGGGTTTCTTACTTTCCCCCGATTCCCCCAGTTATTTTCAATTTTCACCATTTGCCTGCCATTATTGTCCAGGTTTTACATTTATTTTGTTCATTAAAGATGACATTTACCTGTGTTATCTTTCCAGGTTGAGATTAATCTCAAGCGCTACCCTACACCATACCCAGAAGATCTGAAGAATATGGTGAAGTCAGTGCAAAACATGGTTGGCAAAAACCAGCATCCCCTCAGCACCGGAACTAACTCCTCTGGTACAAACATGGAACCTCGGAAACAAGAACAATATGACCCTCCGTGGCCTATGCCCCCCAAAGAGGTAATAGCGCAGGTCACAAATACCACAGTGTTTACTGTTAGGGGTTTTTGAGTGTTTGGTTAATAAGGATGTACATGTTAAGCCTGTTTGGTTAATAAGGATGTACATGTTAAGCCTGTTTGGTTAATAAGGATGTACATTATAAGCGTGTTTGGTTAATAAGGATGTACATGTTAAATGTGTTTGGTTAATAAGGATGTACATGTTAAGCCTGTTTGGTTAATAAGGATGTACATTTTAAGCGTGTTTGGTTAATAAGGATGTACATGTTAAATGTGTTTGGTTAATAAGGATGTACATGTTAAATGTGTTTGGTTAATAAGGATGTACATTTTAAGCGTGTTTGGTTAATAACGATCTACATGTTAAATGTGTTTGGTTAATAAGGATGTACATGTTAAGCCTGTTTGGTTAATAAGGATGTACATGTTAAGCGTGTTTGGTTAATAAGGATGTACATGTTAAATGTGTTTGGTTAATAAGGATGTACATGTTAAGCCTGTTTGGTTAATAAGGATGTACATGTTAAGCGTGTTTGGTTAATAAGGATGTACATGTTAAACGTGTTTTGTTAATAAGAATGGACAAGTTCAGCATTTTTGGTTAAAAAGGATTTACAGGTTAAGCATGTTTGAGCACAGGTTAAATTTAGTGTTGGGTTTCTGACCCAATCGTTTTTTTTCTCTCATGGACACACTCATACAGTACCAGTCAAATGTTTGGACACGCTTACCCATTCACAAAATGTACATCTTCATAGCAAATGCAGAAGTGGATTAATTACCTTATATACAGTCCTCTTTGGAAAAACGGGACAGATATGTCATATAAAAATGTCTGTTTTAGGTGATGGAGAGAGAGATGAAGGAGCGAGAAAGAGAGTTCAACAAGACTCAAATGGCAGAGCAGGGCGCCATCCACAACTCTGCCATTGACATCCCAAAGCGCACCGACAAGGAGGATCTGACCGAGAGCTCAGAGGTACATGAGCAATCCCTGAATCTCTTTGAGGACATGCAACGTTCACGCCTTTGAAACGCCCTGAACACCCCGAAAAACTGCTTGTATTTGGGCACCCTGGAGGAGGGTAGTAATATGAAGACTGCAAGATTAGGCCGTCCTGTTATATTATTTTGTCCTTAGTTGCCTCCTGGCATCTCAATGTGGCTATATCAGGTATAGGTGAGACAAGCAGTGTACATGTGGGGCACAGATGAATTTAGTCTAAGGTTTCAGCATTTCGTCAGGTGTGATGAAGTTTGAGGGTCACTGAACTGTGGCCCAGCAGCTTTTCAGAGGTGATGCAATTGAAATCTACAGAGATCATAGCATCTTTTTATCTGGAAGCCTCAAAGCTTCCATAATGGCCTCATGTGGGTATCTCTCTCTGGATATGAGCAAATCAGTGTCAGAAGGTACTCTGTTTAGGTGCCGATTCTACTGTTTCCATTCGTATCTTGAAACGATCGTTATTTTTGCTGGAATTGTGGTTAACTTGGCAATAACCAAATGTCAAGTACTTGTGCATTTGTAAGTCCCCACTGTCTGACCTAGCATGGATGTTGTAGCCTGTGATAAGGCTGGAAATTGCATAAATGAACAGCAGAAGCTGTTGAACAAAATGAGCAAAGGTCAGTGTTGAATGTCAATTGAATTCAGTCAACTTCAACAGGCTGGATCTGAATAGTTGATCTCAAAACACCTTTTACCAGAGTCAAGTGGCCAGGAGAGGAATTAGGCAGGTCATGCAATACTCATCTTGTATCTTTTTACAGGAATTTCTTTGTAAACTGTATATAGAAGCCTTGGGTTCTGGAAATCTACATTGGGTTATATATGCATTAATGCTGTTTTTGTCTCCTTTAAAATCTCATACATTTATGTTTAGATGAGATGTAGATTTTCCTTTTTGTTTTTTACTACAAAATACATCAAGAATCCCATTCCCAGTGCAAGTAGGTTCCAAGTCAACTAGCAACCACTTCTTTTCATCAGAGCTGGAAGGTCCTTCTGTGCATGGCAAAATCTGTTACTGTACATTTATCTCTCTGTAAAATGCTTTGACAGAGCTGCAAATGTCCTGTGTACTTGTGTCCATTACTGCTTTGGATTGCCTCATGCTTTCTCCTCCCGCGAAGCTCCAGGGAGAAAGACTCCTGGGTGCTGCTGTGAAAAAAGCAAGAACTGGGGCACTTGGCGGGGTGGAGGGGTAGGGAGCTGATGTCATGCTTCTTTACCTTACACAATTTTTTTTTAGAACCATGAAAACTTCCTCTCCATTTTTTATTTGTTTGTATGTGTTTGTGTGTTTGTTTGTTTTGCTTAGATTTCTTTACATCGCGTGGTTCCCAAGCTGCCACAGCCAGAGAGTACGTCCTCGGCCGTTACAGCTTCTTCCTGTTTCTGCCTCATAGTAAGTGGCCGTGAGATCAGACATTAGACAGTCTGCTCAACCACGGCTGGCGTGACTTTCCACTGCCTCTTTGCACCCTGACAAAGATTGTAAAACATCTGGTGAAACTAGGTCTGATTATCATGAAAAAGTGGACAGCACTGAATCGCAAAGATAATTTAGTGGCGGTGTAGATATTCAATGTAAATAATGCACATAATAATACTGTACATTCTTATTCATGATGGAATTGGTCATTAACTGGCCTTGAATTGTTTCCTGCATAGTTTGTGCATCAGGAATGGTAAAACTCAGCTTGTAGTTTACCATAGTGTGCAAACGGGTAGTTGACTGGCAATGCCAAGGCCAGCTCTAGCACTTAGTGGCATGACACATTGCAGCCGCTTCACAGCTGGTTTTGTTTTGAGATAATATATTAATGAAGCATTCCCCTGAGCCGTGACCATAGCATCAAGCCCGCCATATCAATTACTTCCAGCCACAGAGAACGTGCTGGTTAATTATGGAGAACATAACCTTGGGACTGATTGATAGTGGTATTTTTACTGAAAGCAGAGTAACGTGCATACCGAATCACTTTAAATGGTTGTTGCAGAGTTCAAAACGAAATCAAAGATCAAAACTAGCTTTAAATGCAACACTATAACAACATCCGCGCTGCGTGTCATTTACCATTTGTACTGAACATGCTAAACCGCCATAGTAGCTCCACTATGTATTGGAATTGTGTCTTTCATAAATTGTATATACGTTATACAGCAAAAGCTTTGACAATTGTGGCAGTTTTTTTTACACTAAATTGTAAAAACTGGGACTGGAGGTCCCAAAAAACAGGAGGAGGTGGAAGAAGATATAAATATGCCGGAGAGACGCTAGTACGTTCCGTGTGTTCCCGGGATGTGCTTCCTGGAGGTCTGCAGGGAAGCAGGGTTGGTGGTTGTCTCCCCTCGCTCGGCTGCCTCGGTTTCCCCCATGGGGGGGCATTGAACAAAGCTACACATGGGGGACAAACAAAAAACAAACAAGGTGTAGGGTTCTGACTCCCAAGAGAGCCTGAACTCACAGATAGTACATGCTCCAGTGGGCCATACATCACTAGGAACCAGAGAAAGCCATCTCATTTACTGCGGATGCTATCAGTGCAAGCAGTACAATGATGGTCAGATATGTTCTATATTTGTGTCTTTTTGTTAGTTTCTGTAATAGCGACCTCACTAAGGTTGTGGAGGGAAGTCATTGAAGCTGTTAACAAAGCTGTGTATGTACGTCTTGTTTTCATGTTTCAGTCTTTTGTTCGGTTAAAACTATAGTCTGGTAACACATTATATTTTTTCAGGATTCCATGAGCGGTTCTCCGAATGATATCCGTATCTCTGATATGAGGCCTACCCTGGTGGAACCGCCCATGTACAAACCAAAGGTTGTATTACTGGGGAAAGACAAGAAAGGTAGGCACTGTCATTTAGTGTGTGGTTTTCTAATTCAATACAAACACAACTTAATTGACAACTGCCATTACAAACCTTAGCTAACATAAGCAATTCAGGCATTTGAACGTAAACACCAGATCACCTTTAATCAATACCTACAGGATTTTGGTTTGTGTTGCTTAAAAGTGATTTGACCAAGACTTACAAGCAAAAGCTAGCTAAAGTTTTGAAATCTGAACCATGGTTTACAGATGTATTGCATCTGAGTGAGGAATCATCTAACACAAATCTCTTCTAAGTATTCACTAATAAATCCCCTGTCTGTTTACTATCGGAATGCTGTAATTTATTAGAGTCGCTTATTAGTAATTTTTGTTATAACAGTAAACTTCAACAGTTGAAAAACGCTGATAGGACTCTTCAATTTTAAGAACTAGATTTTACAAAATAAGCCGTACATGCTTTGAGGCCAGTATGTATATTCGGAGATTTTCTATTTTTTTTATTCGATGTTTTGGGGAATGTTTATGCTTTTCTTCATGATATTAATTGTAGAGAGAGATAAAGGGGAGAGCTCCTGCTGAAAGAGCAACGGGCCGGATTCGAACCCACGCGGCACCAGCACACATATGCCAGAGGGAGCAGATGAGACCACCCTTGGCTACAGAGACCATACTTTCAAACAGCATTTTTTATCTCCTACTCAAACAAACTAGAGAATAAGCTGATTGGCTAGTTTCTGCAAGTCATTTGGGCTGATATTGCAATTGGTGGGACGCTGACCCTCTTGTCAGTAAAAACACTAACTCCGCTCTAATCCAGTCCTGACATGAAAAAGCCTCAAGCTTTCAAATCTCTCCAGTGAAAAGCCCTGTGTTTGCTATTGTTATTTCTAATTGCATGTATGTTTCCTCCTGTAAGATTATAAAACATAGTCTTGCAATGTACAGTTGTTATATAATGTCCTCGGGGAGTGTTGTAGCCTAATTAGGTATAGTACAAAGGATATTAATTGGAATTCATTGCATAATAACTCACCGTTGGTTTAGGAGAAAAGACATCCAAGGTTGTCCAGTAGCTTTTGACTCCCCCGCCGACCTGGATTGACCATCATTTTAGGTGGAAACATGAGCAGTGACCTGAACATGATATTTCCCCTTAAGCCGTGTATTGATATTGATGCATTTCACAGGGAGCAGTTATCATAACACTGTTTTTCTCTCTCCTCTGCCCGACAGAATCTACCGATGAGTCCGACCCAGATAAGATGCACTGCCTGAACAACAGTGGCTCGTCAGCCACCTACTCGGACTACTCTCCGTCCCAGGGTTCCTCTGGCTCCTCCAACCCCCCTGGGAACGTGGCTGCACTGCAGGCTGCTGGGAAGGATGGAGGAGTTCCACAGCAGCACTGGACCAACAGGTGGGCCGGCTCACTCACTTTCACAGTCCGACAAAAGGCTGGCCACAGACACACGGATTAAAAGCATGCTTGTGTGATTGGAGGCTCTGCATAGCCTCATATTTACATCAGTCATTTGCCAGCCAGGGTCCAAAACCAGTTTGCCTACCATGCTGCTTCACCTCCACCTGTGGGCCGATAAGTGCTTGCTTGATGGGTCACTTTCTGCACTGCACTGCACTGTGTCAATATGTCATCCACCAGGCGTCGATTCCACTTGTCTGTTTCCTGAGACAGAGGGGTTTTGTGTAGAGCACCTGGGTGTACAGGAGTTGGAACTCCAGCTGTCAAGTGGCTGTGTGAGGGAAGAGAGTGGTAGACCAATGCTCTTCGACATCTCCCATTAACATACATCTCCATAAGACTGACAGGGTAACAGTGCAGAACATCTTGCTAGCAGTCCTGTCCCTATCTTTCTTTCTTCCTCTCTCTCTTTCTGTCAGCCCAGCCAAGGTCAGACGGACTGTTCCTCTTGACTTAGATCTTTATTGAAATGCAAGGCTGAAACAGTACCATTGGGGCTGAAGAAAAAATTCAGTCAGTCCATGCCAGAACTTCAAAGAACATTGTTATTTTTATTATCCTGGCTGAAATTCTACAGATGGAGCACTCACTAGAAAAGCCTTTTTTCATCTGTGGATAAAATTTGTGTTGACTCGTTTGATATTTCTACTGTTACTTTCAGACCTCTACTGAATACAGGCCGACTGGACATATTTCCCTTTTATGATATATTGTTAAAAAGCCTTTATTTATAAAAAAAAAAGAAAAAGGTTCAGATAAAATTCCCTTTGAAATGCCAGCAATACAGCCCAAGGCATGCATGACTTTAAATGCACAGAACCATATTCAAATGTAGCCTTTGAAATGAACTATCAAAAAGAGTTGAAAATGGAAATTTGTGTTTCAGAGCATATTTTCAGGTCCATTAAACACATTGCATTAATTCTATAAAGTACATGAACCTTGATAAAATGATGTGCTGTCATAGCTGTTCCTACCTTCCTGTCATTCCAGACTCGCTCAGCAGTTCCCCAAGCCCATCGAGACCAAGCCCCTTCTGAGTCAGAGAGATCCCAGAGAGACCCCTCCATCTAACACTTTGCAGCAGCGCAGCGAGCGACGCCCCCTCAGCGACACCTTTGACAGCTGGAACGACACCTCACACTACGACAACACCGGCTTTGTGTCTGAAGAAGCTCCCCTGGAGACCCCCGGCGGTAGTAGCAGCGGTAACCCCATGCTGGGCTCCAAGCCCCGCAGCACCTCCACCTCCCATGGGGGCCGTCGGCCCCTGATAAGGCAAGAGCGCATCGTGGGCGTCCCCCTGGAGCTGCAGGACGCCCCTCACCAACACCCTTCTCACCAATTCCACAACGTCCGCACCACACCCGAATCTGAAGTGCCTCCGCCTCCCCCTGCCAATCCGTGGCAGAACTGGACAAGGACGCCTAGCCCCTTCGAGGACCGCACGGCTTTCCCCTCCAAACTGAGCTCCCCAGGCAACAGCCCCAATCCCGATCACAAGGAATTTGAACAGGAGATGCCTCACGGGGAGCTGCCGGGCACATTCCCCTCCACAGGGACGTGGAGTTACCTAGACTCCAGGAACTCAGGACAGGGGCAGGGGCGCAGCAGCCAGCAGGCAAACATGTCTAACCTGTACCAACATGTCCAGCCCAAGCCCACTAGACCAAGTTCAGGGGCAATGGTGATGAGCAAGAGCTCAGAGCGACTCTCTCCCATGATGAAGGAGGTCAAGGCTAAGTTCAAGAAGTCCCAAAGCATCGATGAGATAGACATGGGCTCCTACAAGGTATACAGCATTCCCGTGGACAGCTATAGCTCTAGCATTGAGAACCAGGGGAGCGTTGACCGTCCAGACATGCCGGCCCCGATGGAGCAGAGCATGTCCCGAAGCCAATCCGCACCAATGCTGGACGATGACGATGCCTATGGCAATAACAAGAACAGCCAGCAGCAGCCTCCTATCCCCAAGAAGGTCTACCACTTTGACCAGAGCTTCAACCCTCAGGGGGCTATGGAAATGAGGAATCAGCAGCAGGAGAGGAGGGCCCCTCCACCCTTCCCCAACACCCCAGAGTATGTGAACCAGCCAGGGAAGACCCTGCCCAAGGAGCTGGTGAGCCCAAGAGGCTACCGGGGTTACCCTCCCGTGGATCAGATGTTCTCCTACTCTCAGCCCTCAGTCAACGAGGAGAACCAGCCTGCCCAGCAGCAACAACAACCCTTCCCCATCCCCAGTCAGCGATCCCGGCCTGGGTTTTTGAGACGAGCCGACTCCCTGGTGAGCTCCACGGAGCTGGCCCTGTTCCGCCGGGTTCAGGAGGCCCAGGAGATGCAGCAGATGTCGGATCACTATGGCAGGCAGCACTTTAAAGGCATGCTGGAGCACCAGAACAGCCTGGCCACCATGACCCAGCAGGACCAACAGTACAACAAGCGGAATGGCAGGTACGAGGAAGACTACTCCTCCTACCAGGAGCCCAAGAAACCCATCATGTGCTATCCCACCAAGAGCCTAACACAGCGGCGCCCCCTGTCAGCCAGAAGCTACAGCACGGAGACGTACGGCGCGTCTCAGGCCAGGCCTGTGTCTGCCAGACCCACCATGGCTGCCTTGTTGGAAAAGATGCCCCCAGATTATAACCTGAGCACGTGCACTGAGAACACAAAGAGCCCCGATGAGATCAAAATGCGCACAATGCAGCTGCAGCATAAGCCTGACGACATGTCCTCTAAGATGCCAGTAGATTGGAGGCAGCAGCTGCTTAGACATATAGAGGCCAAACGATTAGACCGGGTGAGTTTGACAAATGCCCTCACTTCTGTGAGCGCACCGATTGGTTTACACCATTATACACCATCTATATGTGAGCTTCGGTTGTTTTGACCCACACGGCACATGACCGCCAGATTATCAGCACAAATGTGTTCAGTCGCAGTAATGTGCTCCAGTAAAGGCAGCTGTTTCACATGATATTTCACTGTATATGTATGACTTCCGGTAATGGTGATTAAAAAGCACAAACACTTTTGACATGGTAAGTTTTACTCTAATTTATGTTTTTCTTGCGTTATCCTGCAATAATTGTCAGACCCATTAGTAATGATGAGCAAAAATGGCTAAGAAGGCAGCTTGATTTTACGCCTAAAATGTGAGAGAAATCTAACATATAATTTAGGTACAATTGTTCAAAGAAGGAACACATTTTTGCAGGACTTGCTGTACCGCATAACATGGGCTGGCCAAGAAGAGCAAATATCTCTTACTGATTGCCTGACTGACTGACTGACTGACTACTCCTTGTTAAATGCCGTAGTGGTTACTTGGGATCGTGGACTTGGGATCGATCCTTGCCGCTTTCCAAATAAAGTAATTGTTAGGATTTGTCCAGGATAGACTAAAACATTGCTGGCTACAAGCTTCAGTAGCTACGATAAAGTAAGCCTAAATGAATACTGTTTACAGTTATATTGCTACTATTTCTGGTGGATTTTTTAATTACGCATTCGTGCATGACTTTTGGAGTAACATAGGCCACATACCCTTGCACAGTAAAAGAGAAGGGGTTTCCACGATAGTCTTGTCTTTTCACAAGATGAAAAAGTCAGTTATCGTCACCAAAATGGATAGTTATTGTGTCAATATCATTCACGAATGAAAGACAGAAAAACTGAAAACATGTTGTTGTGCGGTGAAATGAAATTGGTTTGGCAGTGTAAAGTTCAGTCTGGCTAGCAATTGTTCAATTCTTCAAAACAAATTATCCATTAGGATTTGTTCAGGATAGACAAAAACCTTGCTGGATTAAAGCTCCTGTAGCTACGTTATATAATAATCCTAAAAGAAAACTGTTGAATTTTTTTGGGACTATTTCTGGTGGATATGCATACTTCACAACCCATTGCTCAGTAAAAGAGGGAAAAGTCAGTTATCGTTGCAATATTGATAGTTATTTTATCAATGTCATTCACTAATGAAAGAAAAACTAATGTTGTTTTGCCATGAAATGAAATTGCTTTGTTAGTGTAAAGTTAATCTCCAGTCTGGCTAGCAATTTCTCAATTCTTATCACTATTCCAAGAAGTAAGTAGATGCTAGTAGGCCTATTACTGGCTAATACGCAGTTAAAACGGCCTGTGGCAAAAGCAATACAATTCATAGATACTATTTGTGGTGGAAGTAAACTTAATAAGAAATGACTGTCAGTTGATCACAATGCTTCATGGAGTCTAGCTAAATATTCGAACTTGGAGTGATGTTAATGCATGACAAAATTATCTAATGTCGAGATGCAATTTTATGATGCGATAGTATGTCCCAATCTATGGGGTTCAAATTGAACATGGACGACCACTTAAAGGTTTCCATATAACTCGGAACCTGCTAAATTAACCTATTGTACATATTATGCCTGGAGAATGGATTAAGACCCCGGGCCAATTTTCTCGTATTGCTGAATTACAAATGGTACATACATTTTTTTTTCTGTTTGATATTTTTTAAACAAGTGAAAATCTATGTTTGTAAGGTGAGTTTGATTTCATGTTAGGTCAATGCACAGATACATTATTTTGGGAAAGAAGGTTCTTTGCACACAGTGTTGGAGTCATTTTGGTCCTTTCTTCATATCAGATTTGCTCTAGATTGTTTAGATCTGATGGACAGCTTGTGGACTGCTGCTTCTGATTTTTAGCAAAATGAAGCAGGTTTCTTGCAGTACATCCCTTTATTTTGCTCCATCCATATGTTCTACAATGACAAGCCAGATGATTCTTTGCTTTCAACTTTTTAGCTGCAGTTTGGGAAAACCATTTCCTGTTTTTGCATGGCATTGTGCCAAGAACTTGACTGGCCTTCACAGAGCCCTAATCTGAACCATCAAACACCTTTGGGATGAATTGGAACGCAGGCTGTGAGCCAGGAATAATCGCCCAAAATCAGTGCCCAACCTCACTAATGCTCTTGTGGCTGAATGGAAGCAAATCCTTCCAGCATCTAGTCGAAATTCCTCCCAGAAGAGCAGGGGCTGTTATAGCAGGAAATGGGCAACTAATTCCTTATTAATGCCATGAATTTGGAATGAAAATATATGACATTTGACAATCAAGAAGTTGCATGAGGTCCTTCAATTAGATTTTGATCACACACATTTCTGGAGGTGATATCTATGTTTAAGTAAAAATATCATATTTTTGTATTTTTTCTTTGAACAATTTTACATGAATCAAAGGTTATATTTTTCTCCTTTATATGTAATCAAGCTGATAACAACTACATATTATATACCTTTTTTGTTTATCTATACCATGGGGTCCAATAATTCTTGAGAGCATTGTATTTTTTTTCTACCTTTAATAATTGAATGATACTTTAACAAGATAAGTATATATGTTTGTATTTACTACTCCAATTTGGGATGGTTTTCCACATATTTAAGCCTAGCTTTGCACTTAAAGTGCCTGTAAACTTGACATCAAATCTTAGTTTAGTAGAATCTTTATCACCATGGGATTCGGTATATGAATACCAACAACACCTAATTACTATAGGAAAATTCAGACTTTTTACCTTATTGCCTATTCAGACAGGTCAGCCGATGCTACGGGTCTTCATTAAGAGACATAACACTTCAGTTTCACATATTAACAAATGCAATTAGATCAAAGTTTTATTAAAGTTACATTTGTATTTAAGAGGGAAAATGCTTGGAGCAACATTTATCAAAAGGCACACATTTGTTAAGACTTTTGTGACTATTAATATACCAATCGAAACAATTACTTATTAAAATAATTTGGTTTACCGGCCCTTTAAAAGCATTCGATTAGTAGGCTTAATCTTGGTCTGGGAAACAAGTCCTTGATAATATAGGCAAGTGCTATACATCTCTTAAAGTCTGTGCTGTTGCTTGTATGATATACTTAGTTATATTGTAACCATGAGTGTATTCAGTGTGTTTGTCCTGGTACTGTAGTAACACTGTACTGTTGTTCTGTTTGTCAAGCTCACTTTATCTGTTGCAGCTACGCAATGTGTGTTGGTGCAATCCCGTTTACCCAGTGGCTCATCCATTTTCTCATGTCACGTGATTGTTTCCCTCCAATCAGAGTGCTGTCCTTAAGCACAACACAGTAAACTTCGGCATGCTGTACTCTGGAGGCTATACTGCACCGCATGCAGGCAGAAGCATGACAATAAACTTTTACAATAACACGAATAAGCATGAAAACCAAACAACACAGTGGCTACCTCTACCCAATGTGAGTATGAACCAGGAAACACCAAAACATTCTGAGCACAATTAAAGCCTTTAACATTCATGTGATTAAGAGTGCACAGTGTTTATACATTTCTGTCATAAAAGTTTAAAAACATTCATCATAATAATCCTGCTTTCCAAGGAAAAAAATTGAATACATTTCTATCATATGCCTTAAAGAATGACAGATATGCATCTAGATAGAACAACACACAGTAACGAATCTAGACCCAGACATCTGACCAACTTAACCTTAATGTATGACGCCTGCTGTGTCGGTGTGAAATAAGCCTTAAGATGACTGACATGGCGATCCCTCCCATTTCAACTTCAGCCAAAGCGCTGTCTTCTATTTCTGTTGTCTGAAATATGGAAGTGTCTGCAGTGTGTTGCATGTCTGCGATCTATGTGTCTGCTCAGCTCTATGGGTTACAGCTGTTCTCTGTGCTATTTTTGCAATGTAAGGCTATTGTACACTCTCATACTTGACAGCTTCTATTGAATTGTTGAGCCTAGGGAATAGAGACACGGTGTCTGAGATTCTCGCTTGCTTATCTTTCTTCTGTAGATATTGTAGTGCTTAGTTAGTATATTATTTTGAAAGCTAGCCCATACTTTTTAGCCTGTCACAATATCTCTACCTGTCCCTGTCCATTCTGAACAAAAAACTTGTATATTACCCCTACCTATGTATTCATACCTATATAACTTTAAGCTTCTCATTACAAAGGAGTTGCAGTTAAAATATTTATCCAAGGTGCCCATTTGGTTTCAAGTGGTATTTTTATAAATGGCTATAACTTTATAATCAGTAGAGTAAATTAGCTGTACTTTTGCTGTAACAGCATTCATGTTTACTAATGACAAAGTGTAGCCTTATTGATACTCTGAAGCCTGTTTTTCTTTTACCCCATTCTCTCGTCAGACACCCTCTCAACAGAGCAATATGTTAGGCAATGGACAGGAGATGGTCTCTCCCACCACTCAGTGGGCTCCTTACTCACTGGGAAGGAGAGATGTGCCCCCGGAAAACATAATGAAAAAGGTTTGTGCTGGAATGTGGAGTTGTTACGGTGCTGATGAAATTACCCTCATTATCACTCATCTTGCTGACTGAAATATTGGACTTGTACTTTATTAATAGCTTCATATGATACACCAGTACATTTCATGTCAAATTTCTGTTCAACGCCCACACATCCATTGTTTTTTAGAATCTTACAGCCATTTAACCTCATATGCTTCGTGAAATGTCTTGTCTTGTTCCTGCTACACTTCTGGTGGTTGCTCAACCAGTTTCTTTAAGATGGGCTCCTTTAGCGGCGATGGCTATGTCAATGTTTTTTTAAATGTCAGGAGAAATGATCAAGCGCCATGATTCATTCCACCGGTCTCCCTGGCAACCTCTGTTTGCGACTATCTTAGTTTGTCATTTTATTGTGGGCACATTCTTCTCATCAGTGTCTGAGAAGGAATATGAAATACGGGACCGGGGAATTCTGGTGAAACATGAATGCAAACTGTGGTTTGTGTATTCTGTATTCTGTATTAATCACATAATTTAGGATGACCGGATATATAGGAAAGTCCCTGTATGGCCGTTGGGCCTTGAAGAAGCATGCTGCACCTCATCTTGTCTGTTTACCTGGCATTTTGTAAGACGTGACGTTTGCATCTTTGCAGCTTCCTGACTCTTTGCCTAACGGGTTGAATTACCCACAGGCAGGCGGCCACCACCCCCACCAGTCACAGACCATGATTGTGACGTCAGCGTCGGCCACACCCCCACACCGCTCGGTGCGGGACCAGCAGTACGAGGGAGCCATCAACAAGATCTCCATCCAGCAGTATCAGTCTCCTCTGCCCATGGCCACCACCACGACCAGCCCCCGGCCACAGAGTGCGCGCTGCCTCATCCAGACCAAAGGCCAGAAGAGCATGGATGGTTTCCAGGAGCAGGTTGGCCATCACGCCCCTTCTCTCCGTCTCTTCGTTTGTTTTTCCGTTTCCCTCTCCCCCTTCTGGTCGTTCTGTCACTCCATCTCCATTTTTCTTCCCCTCGATCTGTTTCTGACAGATATGCCGTTGCCCTCTTACGTGATACCAAAATGTGTATTTATGATGTCGTTTCACAGTTCTGTGTACGGATAGAGAAGAATCCTGGCTTAGGGTTCAGCATCTCAGGGGGAATCAGTGGCCAAGGGAACCCCTTCAAGCCTTCTGACATGGTAAGATTGCTGCAGTGGAATGTTCTGTGAGGGTCCGATGCTGTGTAGCCTGTGCCTTAGGAACCTGTTCCAGTTTCCTCTGCTGTAGCTCGTCCCTTAAGCTGTTTGAATAACCACTGCACAGAACTGTATGTCTCACTCCAGAGTTTCCATGGTAACAGGTGCTGCTGCAGTACTGAATGTGGTGCTGCAGTTGACTTGGTTAACTTTGAACCTTTTTATTATACGACAATGACAAGCGTGTTTATTCATCTATTTATATTTTACTTCTCACTTCTGTGGCAAAGATTTGTGATGTAGTTGTAAGGTTGGCAAATGTCCAAGAGTTTAATATTGTTTCGCTACCTTTTAACAGCAGAGAAAGGACGCAGTGAGAAAATGGTCTATAGCTTGGGGGGTTAAAGACATTTAATTAAGGGTAAATGTAGATAGACATTGTAGATAGACATAGATAGACATTGTTATAGCCATTGAATGTGCTGTATATTTTGTATGTATATCATCCCCGATCTTAACAACCCACTGAAAGGTGTTACATGCTGATTACTGAGGGAATCTTCTATGGGCCTGCTTTCCTGTGACGCCTCCAGATGTACCTGATGTAACACATAAGCCATTAGATGCTTTAAATGTTATTCAGAATCAAATGAACAGATATTGTTTAACTGTGTTGAATAAGCATCTTCGTAAGGTTTGTTGAACATCTTTTAAATGCATGCAAAGATTGGTGTATTTATTATCTCTGCCTTTAATAGATATTTCTGGGAGGAAACAAGCAATGAAAAAGGAAACATCTTTCAAAGTGTTTTTTCACAGGAAGTAATGTCTCATAGTACTGCTGTATTTTTTTTAAATCAAAGGTACAGTTGTGCTCAAAAGTTTGCATACCCTTGGAGAATTGGTAATATATGTACTTTTTTTTTTTTAACATGAGTGAGCAGGCAGTGTGATTCATATTAAACTGTAGGCATAACCGAAAGCACAATCTTAACAAAAAATGAAATGACCCTTGTTCAAAAGTCTGTATACAATGACAGCGTGCAGTCTTTTGTAATAGTTGTCTAGGAGGCCCTGAATTCTTGCAGGTGGTATATCTGCCCATTCGTCTTGGCAAAATGCCTCCAGGTCATGCAAAGTCTTTGGTTGTCTTGCATGAACTGCATGTTTGAGATCTCCCTAAGTGGGGTGATGATATTAAGGTCTGGAGACTGTGATGGCCACTCCAGAACCTTCACATTTTCCTGCTGTAACTACTGGAGGGTCAACTTGACCTTGTGCTTACGTTAAGTGTCATGCTGGATAGTCCAAGAGATTCCCATGCGCATCTTTTGTACAGAAGAAGCAAATTGTCTGCTATTATTTTCTGATAACATGCTGGAATCATCTTGCCATACATTTTCACAAGATTCCCTGTGCCTTTAGAGCTCACATACCTCCAAAACATCAGTGAGCCACCTCCATGCTTCACAGTGGAGATGGTATTCTGTTCACTATAGGCCATGTTGACCCTTCTCCAAACATAGTGCTATATGGTTGTGACCATTTAGCTCTATCTTGGTCTCGTCACTTGAAATTACAGTGTGCCAGAAACTGTGAGATGTGTCAAGGTGTTGTCGAGCATGTTCTAACCAGGCTTTTTTGTGGCATTGGCGCAGTTAAGGCTTCTTTCTCCAGCTTGACCATTCAGCTATTTTTTGTTCAAGTATCGTCGTGCTGTGTTCCTTGAAACAACCATACTGTCTTTTTCCAAAGCAGCCTGTATTTCTGCGGAGGTTACCTGTGGGTTTTTCTTTGTACCCGAACAATTCTTCTGGCAGTTTGGGCTGAAATCTATCTTGGTCTACCTGACATTGGCTTGGTATCAAGAGATCCCCGGAGTGATTGATCAGTACTAACTAGCATTTGCAAGGCTTTGGATGTCTTTTTATATCCTTTTCTATCTTTATGAAGTCCCAATAACTTGTTACACAGGTCTTTTTACAGTTATTTTCTGCTCCCCATGGCTCAGTATCTAGACTGATCAGTGCATCCATGTGAAAGCTGACAAACTCATTGACTACGTATACAGAAACACAAATTGCAATTTAATAAGCCACAGGTGTTGGAAATTCACCTTTAAGTGCCATTTTAATCTGTGTGTGTCACTTTGTGTGTCTTTAACAAGGCCAAACATTCAAGGGTATGTAACATTTTGATCAGGGCCATTTGGGTGATTTCTGTGATAATCAAAGATAAGTCATATTACATGATTAGTCATATTTTCAAAATCCATGCTAAACTTTCACAATTTCTGCCAGGGTATCCAAACTTATGAGCACAACTGTAAATTGAAATGCCACGTCAGGGCATCTGGTTCTTCCATTTAAAAATCTATCAATCTTTGATCTTAGGGTAGATGCATTTTTCTACAGACCAGCTAAACTAAACCGGTTAATTCACGCAATAGCATATCAATCAAAATTGTGCACAGAACATGAGTTCGAGGAAAAAACACAAACCCCAAAAAAACGACAAACACCCAGTTTGAAAGGCAAAGATTCTAAACCATCTTCACCATGTGGTTCCTAACCTCATATCGCTTTTGACTTATAGGGTATCTTTGTTACTAGGGTACAGCCTGACGGACCGGCCTCCGACCTGCTACAGCCTGGGGACAAAATACTGAAGGTAACTGTATTCTTCATCACCGCATCGATCATCATTGTCCCTTGAGTCTGTGAGTGCATCTTCCCTCCGCCACATTGCCAGTAGAGGCTTTGCATGTGGCATTTTGTTCTAGACGCACGAGTGTCTACCAAGCCAGCATGGTCCTCTGATTCCTGTCTCTCGGTTAGTCAAAACAAACAGTTCTTCTAAAGGTACATTTAAGCAGATCCAAGTTGATGACGTTCCGTTTTTGTCTCGTGCCATGTTTTAGATGCATGGAAACTGAGTGACAACCAGCAATGTAATGAGCTTGCTGAATGTCTTTTTTTTTTGTTGTTGAAATGCTAGTAAATGGAGAAGTATGGATCTCAATTCTTTATAGCCTTGAAAGCCTCGGGGCGTTTTGTTCTCTAATTCTTTTTATCTGTAATCTTTTCTATCTTTCTAACTTTGCATTTCGCAGCAAAGATTGAATCTGGTCTATCTTTCTGGTTCTGTGTTAAAATACGCTAGCTCAGGTCTCTAAATACTTCAGGAGTCACCATTTTAGGGTTAGAATCATTCCCCTTACGTGACTAGAAATGCACACAATAATTGCTTTTGTAAAGCAGTGTTTTTCAAAGGTAGGGTTCAAATAAAAGAAAGACTATGATAATGAACGTAGGGTTATTATCTGAATGTTGGTATAATGATTATTCATTTATTTCCAGGCTGTTTTTAGATTTGATGTAATTTTGTCCCCCTTCAAATGCGAGGTCTGATTCAGTTGTGCTCCCGCTGAAGAAGTTAGAATACTACTTTCACATATGGGGAGATGTGGTTGGGGTAAGTGTTTACCATAGTGTAGAGAGGGCCTTGTATCCATGTAGATTGTCAGATTCCTGGTCCATGTAAAGCTACTGTTCAGGCCATGTTTGTCAATCTAAAATCCAGACAAACGCCAGACAGAGAAGCCTACATGAACAAGCCAGGCTCTCTGTGCCAATACAACTTAATGGGATTAGAAGAGTCCCTACATTTATTGGCTTGTCTATTGTATCTGTGTGGCTTTAAATGTGTGCTAGTAGAAGCCCTCGCCTCTCGCCCCCCACCCCATAGCCTGCAGAAGCAGGCATGTCTCTACTCTCTCCACAGATGCAAGTGTTAGCCGAAGGACAAACCTCTAAAGACCAGCTTCTCTCCTCTTTCTCTCCTTTACAGCATGACCTCCTCTTCCTGTGTGCATCTCTCTTCTCTTTCTTTCCTCTTCTCCTTGACAGTGTTGTTTCTTTATCTTCTCTGAGCTAGGGCTGTTCCCAGTCCTCCCTGTGCCGCCCTGCCCTAACCTGCCGCGCCCCTTTTCACGCCTGTCACCATGTTCACCCTATGCTTCATTTTTGCATTGCAGGCCAATGGACATAGTTTTTTACACATGGAACATGAAACTGCTGTGTCTCTTCTGAAGAATTTCCAGAAAACTGTGGACTTGGTAATCTTGAGGGAGAGCACAATATAAATATTTTTTATAACACCATTGCTTCTCGCCCAAACGGGTTGGTACAACCGGTTTTTATCTAGGAACAGAGACATTTGCCAATTGCTGGACCAATGGCAAATACTAGTGCCAAATGTATATAGGATACATATCTTAAACTATCTATGAACTTTATGTAAACAGGAAATGTATAACTTGAGTTGATGTGAAAGAAAGTCTTTTTTTGGGCCAAGGCTAGAGGTTGGTGCAATTTTCTTTTATTTCTATTTGATATTTGTTTTGATTTCAGGTTTCTATTTTGGTTATTAATACTGCCTTTGATTTTGTACATTTTTCATAGCTTGTCATTTTACACTCCAAGCATGAAAGCACACAAGCTGTTTTAGGTATTACATTCACCATAAACACTGCCTCAACTTTGTACATGCCTTGTGTAAATATTCTTATTTACAATAAAGACATGTAGAGAGATGAATGGTACTGAAAACACATTTTACAATGTTCTTAAATTGTTGAAATCAATGTTGAATGGATTCATACTTTTCTCCTACAATAATACAGGGCCAAATGATCAAGATGAAAAATAAATACATAAGTCTTTCCCACACAAGTTTATTTTATATGATCATATATTGTGATGAACCAGTCATTGCATTCTGTGAGCTAGATTGTTTAGTTGTTGCAAAATAATCGATTTGTTTAAATGAATGACCAAGATTAAAAAGGTTCTTACAATGCTCTTTCCCGCCACTGGAAATATTTTTTCAATTTTGCAAGATTACTCTAGAATGCCATCTGCTGGCTACATTGTGGAACTTATATCTAAATGCACCAAGTAATATACAACCCTCACACATACAGATAAATGCATTGTAGTACGTGCACTTTACACACAGTTTTCACATTGTTTCTGATTTGTTTGTCTGAATGTCTTAAAAATATATAATAATTGTTTTGTTCACAAGTGGTGTGATTCATATTGCTCAGCTTTTCCCCAGCACTCTGTAGGACACCAGTTACTTTGGATATATTGGTTTCAAAATCAGTTTATTATGAGAGTGGATTATTGGAAAAGTATTCATGTGAAAATGACTGTATGTGTTATTTAAACAATGCTACTGACCAGGAAAGGTATCTCACCTTGTTTCATTAATAGATGGATTTTCATTTGAAGCGCTGATGTACAGAATGCTTTCATGTCTTCTGATTGGTCTGTGTAATAGATCTCATACAAAGGTAAAACAAAAAACAGGTGTTCTGAATTATTGGTGCCACATTATCTCAATCCAAAACAATCTTTATGAGCCCTGACAATGTTCCATAAGTATTGTTTGTCATAGTAGCATTAAATGTGACATTCAGTTTTTTGCTAAAGGAAGCACCCTATAGAGGGACCCTGGTTGAATTCATGCCATGCTAAGCTGGCATATGGAACTTCAAAATCCAGTCAACGAGTTAGTAAATATTACAGATATTGTGACAGAAAGTTTCATAATATAATTATTTTTACTAAATGTTTTCAGGTAATTATTTCAAATATATTGATATACATTAGCTTTGATCAAATTGGGAGATTTTATAAGGACAATGAAATTGTATGGATGAAGTACATGGAGAAGAAAAGCTGTACTATGAATTGTATAAAATGTATTTCTACAGTAATTGTGAATTTGTGTTATACAAATATATTATATATATGTATATGATTATAAAAATTGTCATTTTTGTATGTGTTTAAAATACAATTAAATATAAAAAGCAAATATATGGTACATTTCAGTCTAATTGCAGTATTGATGTAAATAATTGTGAATGAAAACACATTGAGAATTTATTCATATAGATTGTGAATGTACTCCAAGCTTCTGCAGTACGAAGACTTACTGGACTTGAATGCTGCTTCATTTTTTGTGCAAAAGGTAATTTTAACTATTAAAAAATAACTTCTGTTTAGTTGGACAAATTTAGTGACAATTTATTAGACACTTTATTTATTTGCACATGCAAGTTTAATCCTTCCAGTTTTATTTATGTATTAACACAAATAAATGTAATTGGTAAAGTATATACATATATTATGTGTAGAATGCATTTTGCAGATGCTCTCTGTACATATTTAAGATACTTTTTTATAAAACAAATTAAAACAACGTTTAACGAAAAATGAGTGCAGCAAATAACAGAGCCATTTTCGGCTTTCAAAGTACCATTTTTCAGTATTTAAGAGGTGTTTTGAATAATGTATGAAAGTCTATTGTACAAATAAAAAAATGTCACTTGTTATTCTCATGGTCCTCTGTGATCTTTATACTGTACAAAATGATCTCCTCACAATCGGTATTTCCTTCCTCTACATTATGAAATTAATTTGAACAATATAGAAGGATAGACAAATCCCTATATTCCCTACCATGGGACATGCTAGTACAGGGGCAACACCATTGTTGCAATCATTTGAATATCATCTATATTCTTCTTTGACTGACTAATGTAATTTAGATCTGATTTTCTACAACCTACTATGATGGCACCCGCAACCAAATGCCCTTATTCACATTTAATCATTGTGTCTGAAAAAAACAAGTATGGAGTCTAAAAGAGCAATTCACTAACTGCAATGCTTGTTTGGAAACGAAAGGGAGATTAGTAACTACAAATGGATACCCACTGCTGTTTTTGTGGACTCAGCAATGCAAAACAAATTTTACAAGTTTTATTTTTGATAATATTAAAATTATCTCTCAAATCCAAAAATATTTTGTTATTATGTTTAGCTATGCCATCATGCCAAATCATCCACCCGTATATATCTTTACAACAAAGTATATATTTTGTTTAAATTCCGTCAAAGTAGACCCTGCACCTAGTTTCACACGCTGATAGTAACTTTGTTTTGTTCAAATAGTTACATTTACAACATATATTTTGTCATATTTGCATTAACAATGTAACCCCTTCTTGTAATCCTGTTGTATGCATTTTTTACTTTTTAATTACAGATAGAAAATGTGGGAATTTTTAAACAAATTACTGACAGGGTTTCATTATAAGGTGTGGCAGAATATCATTGATGTTTAAGTAATTCCTCCTTTACAATGTCGTTGCATGAATGAGATGTTCACATTTATCATTTTCCACCATTTGGTGTTTTACCACATGCTAATTTCTACAAAAGAAATAGGCCATACAAGACGATTATCTATGCCTTGTGCGCATTTAATGTGGTTGAATTTCAACTCATATACAGCAGTTGTTTGATTCATTGAAACAAACATGTTTCAACTGTCTTACTCCTTTTGTTTTTCATGAACACAGTTACAGAGTGCATACAGAGAATGAGTCATTTAGAAAAAAGTGGTGTCATGCATAAACAGGTACATAAGACAGGGTTTTATATATGAAGGTACTGTAAACAATGTAATATCACCCATTCAGTGTAATTTCAAAGAATATATTGAATTGTTAAGAATTATAAAACATCTACAAATGTTTGGAATCAAGTTAAGATTGTCTTGCAAAATTCAACTCATACATTACAGTTTGAAAAATGTTTGAAAAGTACAACATTTAGGAAAAGAATACAGAATTGTTGTTCATTATGTAATAAAATAACCCACATTATGACAGGCATTTCAAATTTAGAAATTGGCAGATCATGTAAACACTTCTTGTAATGATGTTGTATGTAGAAGGTCAAAGCTACACTTCTAATCATCAGAGTACTGTCAGTTTCAAGGCAAACATAAACCACTGACTACTCATCAAATTGTCTTTTAATGCAGTTGACTATGTAGGGATTCTGCTGCGTAGGTACTCCAGAACAGCGTCGGTTCCTCTGGATACAATGGCAGCTCTTGGATTACGGAAAGGATTTCCATCCAGCATCAGGGCCCTGCGGGGACAATGTGAGAAATGAGTAAGGAAACCATTTCAAGCCAGCTTAAAAAGAATGATAAATGAAGTTCATACATCTCTCTAGACTAAAACAACTTGTGGCAAAACCAAAACATGGATCACTTGGCATTGCATGTCATTAAGCCCATTACTGTATCTTTATGAATTGCTATTCAACACCATTCGTGACCCAAATACAAGTTTCTGCCTTTTCTTCCCCTATCTAAAAAAAACCCAGATACGATCACACCTAGTGAAATCATATTAAGTGATATATTCTTCACAACCCCTACTCTACCTTAGGCTGGTACAGTTGCCAAGTTCAGGAGGCACCTGCATGATGTCATTGTTCTGTAGGTCCAGGGTGGATAGCTTATCCAGAGCTTTGAGCTGCAGTGGGTCAATGGCTACCACCTGGTTGTTACTGATCAGAATGGTCTCCAGTGTAGAAACACAGTACAGCACTTCTGGGAACAACTTGAACCTATCAAAAGATTAATAATTGACAAAATTGTTGCCAAATTTACCAAATTACCTTCACATCCTGTTACCATCTGAGCGCTTACTTGTTAAATGACAGTATGATGCTCCGCAGTTTCATTAGGGACTTAAATTCCATGGGCAGCGATGTCAAAAGATTGTTTCTTTGATAAAAAAGAAAAATGGCAATTTAGAAAGGTTTCACATCCATCTACTGTATGTACAATGCCCTGAATAAGTACTGGTATCATGCCAGGCTAGGTAAAAATGGCACAGTTGTTTGTAAGATTGATCTTAACCTTAACTGAGAAACCTGACTTACAGTTGTGGTTGAGGAAAAAAACATAATGCTTTGAGCACTCTCCTAATATAACGTTTGATGAGGAACGACATATCAAGACCTGAGAGCATTGCATTATGTAGAATATCTCCAGATTCTTCAGTCCTTGGCCCTCACTTGTGGAAAATACTTTCTGTTCACCCTGCAGGTCTGTAATAGGATTTACATCAAGAGACTGGGATGGCTATTGCAAAAGCATGTTTCTGTCATCAGTGAGAAATCTTGTGTAGATCTGGTTTTGAATTTTGTTCTGCTTGGAAATTCAACCATGAGCAAGTTTTAACCTTTGCCCAAAGTCGTATACATTTTGCTCTAAATTCTGCTGGTATTTGACACAGTCTATGATTACATAAACCCCTGTTGAAATCAAAGTTCCAATGACGTTTAGTAAATTCTGGTTGCTGACATTTATGTCCCGATAGTATTTTTTCTGGCAAGACATCCAAACAGCTTGTTGGCACAGAGTCTGTCTAATTGTAATTTCTTTGAGTTGGGGATACCAAGTCTCAACCAAATTTTGCAATTCTCCAGAGAATTTTGATTTATCCACCTCACTGTGCATAGTGGCAAAGAGGACACTCATGCCCTCTTCAGCAGGATCTTTACAGCCCCAGGTTGTTTAAACTTCAGACAATTTAAAATTGTTGCTGTAATATAGGAGATGGGTATTTTTATGCATGTACCTATTTTTTCCTAAGAGTTTAGGGTCCAAAAATTATAAAATGTTTTTTTTTTCTATGAACAATTTTACCTCTGTTAATATTTTGAAAAATAAAATTGAGTAAAATCTATCTTCTAACAACAATAGGACCAAGAGAACCAATAATTCCGGAAGGGATTCCACTAGAAATCTCCACCTCTGGGTCTATAAAATATCATCACTCACCTGCACTCTGACAAAATGAAATTTTATTTGGAACCTTGGGGAGGTTTTCAATATTCATTTACCTGAAGTCAATATGTAACAGCTGGTGCAACATGCAGACCTCCAGGGAGCAGCTGGTCAGCTTGTTGAAGCCCAGGTTGATGTCAGAGACAGAGTCCTTCAGCTCCACAATCCTAAAGACCAAGCCGGAGGCTCACTCAAACACATCATCCTCACAACATTGCTAGCTGACATTCACGATACACACCCGTTTTTTATTTAACTGTAGTGAGTTTGATGACTGCTCTTACACAAGGTATTTCTTTCAGCAGAGGTTTAGAGTGAAGTGTGTTGTCACTGATATGAGCAGGATACCTGGGAGGTACTGCAGCCAGCTGGTTCTTGCTGAAGTTGACACTGGCGACAGGCTCATTGCCCACAGCATCAAATATGTCATCAGGAACACACACCACCTGTTTTTCACTGGGACAAGGGTCACATACACACACAGCAAACACTTCCTGACAGCATTTCATACCAAAACAACTACACTTAAAGAGCTGTATGGAAGCCTGGACCCTACCAAGATACTCTCTATTGATAATTTGAACCTGTTTTGGTGTAGCTGATTCTAACTTTAACCATATTATCTGAAGGTAGAGGTGGACTAAATTTTTCCACATTAGAAAAGTACATCTGTGTTTATTTTAATGGCATCAATGACTTCAAAGTTTACTGTATTTTGTGTGCTTTGTTAAGTCGGATTACCTTAATCAATTAATGTGTAATTTAGGTCAAATATCCATATGTTCAAATATCCAGGGGGTGTCTTTTTTTTTTTCATATGACTAAGTTCACACACCTGTAGTCCAATGTCTTCAGGGATTTAATGGCATGCACGTTGACCTTCGCTTGACTAGGCAGGGTCATTGCAGTATCAGGCCCATCTCTTTTGGAATCCATATCGTCTTCAGATCAAAATAAATACAGCAACATTTTTACTTCAGGTTAATGAGACAGTCTGGTTTATCAACCAAGGCCCTCATACAACACCTTGAACTGCAAATGAAACATATTTTCACCAAATTCTTGCACTGGTCATTCCAGACTTGCATAAAAAGCAGCAAAAAACATACATTTACCATTTACCTTTTATTCGTCCCCTCAGGTATTTCAGCAGTTCATTGGTCCCTTTCTGTGGAGAAAACAACAGTAACTAGACTTCAGCCTGCAATTGCCTACAATGAAGCTCAAAATTGAGGCCCTGATGTATTGTTGAAACAGGCAGGAAATTGAATGTATATAGACATTCATGAGTAGGAGCCAGTGGTGTTGTGCTGCAAAGACTGACTTCTTTTCAGCACTATTTGCTGATTGATAATTGAGTAGAATGTACTTACTACTACTAAGGTTTGGTTGTTCCACTCAGTTTCTTAAAATGTAAGTCACTCTGTATAACAGCATCTGCTAAATGGCCAAAGATTCATTTTAATGTCACTGCCTAAATACTTATGGGCAGAAGAGGTGCATCAGCCCCATAGTGTGTGGACCAACCAGCCTCACAGTGTTGTCTGCTAAGACCGTAATGGCAGCGCATGGCTAGGAGATGTCGTCCTATCAAACTCACAGTCAGGAGGTCTCTGCGGATGCCTCTCAGAGGATTACCCTCCAAGGTCAGAATCTTCAACTTGGGCAGAAGGGCAAGGGAAGCCGGCAGACTGGCTCAAACATACAAACAAGGGAAAGAGGTCCAGGCAGCAAGAATGAGAACTCCAGGCAGTTCACGATAACATAGGACATTTTGGGAGTGTTTTGACTTGGAGTGTTGGTAAATTACCTGTGGTTTGTGATGTACGTACAGGTAAATACTTGACATGTATGATAATTACAGCACAAGATCTGCGAATTTGAGTATGTTAATAAGTGTAAAAGGACCAGGGGAGATTATGCAGAACCTACCTGCTGATGTCATTGTTGACTAGGTCTAGGCGTTCCAGGCCTTGGAGTAGTGTAATTTCCTCAGGGAGAATCTTTACCTTGTTGTCTCTCAGCTCCAACACACTCAGCGTGTTCAGGTGTTTCAGGTGCTCTGCCTGCAGCACCTCAATCTGGTTATTACCAACGTGCAGCTCCTACAAGGCAGTTCAAAGACAGCTTACACAGACCTCACTCATGCATTTTTGGATTTAAAAATAATTGGCAAATCTTATTGGTATTCAAAAGCTTAATCTTTACCTTGAGCCTTGATGAGGGCAGTTCGGGAAGAAATTGAAGTTTATTGTGCCTCAAATAGAGCTGCTCTAAAGACGCCATTTGAGACAAGATGGGGGGTATGATCTCCAGCTGATTGTGTGTGCAGTCCAGCAGTCTCAAATCTGCAGAGACAGAATGTTATTTTTCTCTCCTATAGTAGAAAATATTCAAGTGGCGGCACCAAGTTCTAACAGTTAGGGAATAAATACAAAGACAAAAAACAGAAAGTAAAAAAATGCTAACAGCATCTTACTTTTCATGACACTGATTCCTAAGGGGAGGCTTTTTAGCTTGTTATGAGAGAGGTTCAGCTTCACCAGACGGTTCAAGTTGCCCAGACTGTCAGGCACGGCAGATAGCTGGTTGTTTGATAGATCCTTTTACCGACAATACAAAAACAAGCAAGTGAGCATAATCCACACATTTTGTATAAGAAAATAACATTGGTACATCAATTGCAGACATACAATGTCGTCCAGGCTAGTGAGCTGTCCTACTCCCTCTGGAAGCTCCTCCAGTAGATTCTGCTGCAGCTGGAGGCAGGTGAGGTTCTTCAAGCTCCATAACTCCTCTGGTAACTCTTTTAGTTTATTGTGACTAGGACAGAAATAGACAATGATTGGCATTTAGGAAAAAATTAACAATATGGATGAAAGGACAGATGTTACCCTGAGGCTATGGGTTTCAAAGAATAAAAATGTATGTATGTATATGACAAACTAATGTTTAATAACTAAGTTTACATAATATTAGGGTATGTGCAAAATCCACAAATACCTCAGACAGAGTTTCTGAAGATGTTCCAAATCTCCAATAGATTTGGGTAGAGAGGTAAGCTGATTATCATGGACCTTGGAAAAATGTACAGCAGGATAGGATTTCAAAGTCTAACATTTTCTTACATAATATGACACAAATGTTTCCTTCATCAGTCAACGGAAAAAAGAACAATACCTACATCCAAAACTGTAAGGGCTGGCAAGAGCTTGACATCCTCTGACAGAACTTCCAGCTTGTTTGAAGAGAGGAGTAGTTTGGTGAGATCTGTCTGGTCCCACCAACGATCATCTGCACCAAAGGACAGGTTCTGCTTGGCCTCCTCAGGTGTGTCTAAGTTCAGCCTCCACACACTTTGAGGGACTTGAAAAGACAGAAGCGTTTGAATAGTTGGCATTAGGCAAGCATACACACATTCTAAGCAATCAACTAACTAAAACCAGAGTTAGCCTCCTTATTGTGTCTTGACAATAAGCCACAGTGAGGGACAGAATCATAAAGGCTTTCAACAATATCCACAGAAAAAATAAAACCCATGGAATAGTGCATAATTATGCTTAGTTTGGTAACAAAATCTTTTTTGCTGTTTGTGCCATTTTTCTGCCGATACAGTAGCAAATGTACATTTCCACTACAATAATTGTTGTACAGAACAAAGAAATATAGGGTCCTGTCTACTTAAATGAAAAGAACATATTAATGTATTTTGTAGTTGTTCACAGTCATTTAAAATGATTTATTTCATATGACAGACTGTAGTAGGGATTATGTAGCGTGCACAGTGCTCAATCATTTAGCAGTAGCTACAAGAAAAGCTGTAGCATTACAGGATGCTAAAAGTCTCTGATGTACATTACTTTCTTGATGGGAGACTTGGCTCGACTTACTGAAGAAGGTCAATTTGCCAAATAATTTTGATATACATTCATATACTTTCAGTAAAGATATTCTCACTGCTAAATCTTTGAAAGTTCCAAGGAGTGTGGGATCCCTTAAGACCCTTCATAGAGTTGGCCATCCAGGCCAACTAAGTAACCAGAAGTCACTCCTCATTAAAAGGCACATGACAGCCTGCTTAGTCCTTTGGATGCATTTTTTAACATTCCAGGCAGGCAGTCATGTGCATTTTACTGAAGAGTAGCTTCAGTCTGGCCACTCTGCCATCAAGGCCTGATTGGTTGAGTGCTGCAGAGATGGGAGACTTTCCAGAAGGACATCCATCTCCACACAGGAACTTTGGAGCACTGTGAGAAAGACCCTCTGGTTCTTGGTCAACTCCCTGACTAAGGACCTTCTCCAATGATTGCTCAGTTTGGCCAGGCAGCCAGCTCTAGGAAAGATTGTTGGTGGTTCCAAACTTCTTGCATTTAAGAATGAAGGCAACTGTTTTTGGGGACCTTCAATGCGGCAGATGTTTTGGTACCCTTCCCTAGATCTATCCCTTGACATAACCCAGTCTTGGAGTTCTACGGACAATTCCTTCGACCATAAGTTGTAAAAACATCAAGAATTATCAATGAAAACAGGACAAAACTAAAAAGAATGTAAAAGCAAAGCATCTGAGTACCTCTGTACATGTTTTTTTAGAAAGCAAGAAATATATATATCACAACTCTTGATATATATTTCTTTGTTGTGATGGGGCATTGTGTCTAGTTTGAGAAAAAAATCCATTTTAAAACAAAGCTATAATGTAAAGAATATGTGGAGGAGTCGGAATACTCTCCGAAATGCATGGTAGCTGTGGAGAATGATTGTTATGGATGTTTACAGAAAACTGAATGCTAAAAGTGGGCTATCAAATTCCTGCGACACAGTACATATACAGTGGGGCAAAAAATTCAGCCACCAGTTGTTTAAGTTCTCCCACTTAAAAAGATGAGAGAGGCCTTTAATTTTCATCATAGGTGCACTTTAACTATGAGAGACAAAATGAGAAAGAATCCAGAGAATCACATAGTAGGATTTGTTATTAATATATTGGTAAATTCCTCTGAAAAAATAAGTATTTGGTCACCTACAAACAAGCAAGATTTCTGACTCTCACAGACCTTTAACTTCTTCTTTAAGAGGCTCCTCTGTCTTCCACTCGTTACCTGTAATTGGCACCTGTTCGAACTTGTTATTAGTATAAAAGACACCTGTCCACAACTTCAAACAGTCACACTCCAAACTCCACTATGGCCAAGACCAAAGAGCTGTCAAAGGACACCAGAAACAAAATTGTAGACCTGCACCAAGCTGGGAATAGTGAAAAATCTTTGGAGGGAGTTGAAAGTCCGTGTTGCCCAGCGACAGCCCCAAAACATCACTGCTCTAGAGGAGATCTGCATGGAGGAATGGGACAAAATACCAGCAACAGTGTGTGAAAACCTTGTGAAGGCTTACAGATAATGTTTGACCTCTGTCATTGCCAAAAAGGGTATATAACAAAGTATTGAGATGAACTTTTGTTATTGACCAAATACTTATTTTCCACCATAATTTACCAATAAATTCATTAAAAATCCTAAAATGTGATTTTCTGGATTTTCTTTTAAAATTCTCTCATAGTTGAAGTGTGCCTATGATGAAAATGAAAGGCCTCATCTTTTTAAGTGGGAGAACTTGTTTGATTGGTGGCTGACTAAATACCTTTTTGCCCCACTGTATATAACCTTACGTTTCAGAAAAATCAGCATGGGTTCAGCAATAATGTGAAATCTGCAGAGCATGTAAAAAAATACTCTCAATTAATAAGGATAGCATTTCTTAATAGAAAGATAAATAAATTAAATACATACTTAAATACTAAATATTATTCCTTTCTGTTATTACATACTCAGATATACTCCTTCATGTTCAATATAGATTCGTTAAAGTGGGAGTTAAAAAAAATGGGCTATATAGTATTCGAGACGTTTAGTATGTCTCAAACCACAGTACGCTGAAAATACCCTGCTCAAAGAGATTAAGGGAACACTAAAATCGCTGTAATTCGTTGAGAACAAAATGGCGTAAGAATGGAAACCAAAATCACCAACTGATTGAGGGCTGGATTCAAACTCACACCAAAAATCTAAGAAAACTATTGAAACCACATGCTGTTCCAACTCGTGTAAATTTCGTCACGGCAACTCAAAATGTGACTCAGTTGTGTGTATGGCCCCCACGTGCCTGTATGCACTCCCAAAAACATCTGGGCATGCTCCTGATGAGACGTGGCTGGTGTCCTGGGGGATCTCCTCCCAGACGTGGACCAGGGAATGAATGAGCTCTGTCTCACAGTGGAATCTACTTGGTGGTGTTGGATGCACAATATATAATGTCCCAGAGGTCCTCAATTGGATTCGGGTCTGGGGAACATCAGGGCCAGTCAATGACATGAATGTGTTTGTCATACAGGAACTTTCCACACACTCTGGCCACATAAGGCTGGGCATTGTCCTGCACCAGGAGGAACCCAGGGCCCACTGCACCAGTGTAAGGTCTGACCAAGGGTCTGAGGATTTCCTCCCCAGTACCTAAAAGCATTCAAGGTACCATTGGCTAGCAAGCGGAGGTCTGTGCCACCCTCCAAGGATATGCCTCCCCGTTAATGGATGATGTTGCAGGGAGCATAACGTTCACCACGCCGTCTGCAGACTCTTTTCACATCTGCGTTCAGTGTGAACCTGCTCTCATCTGTGAAGAGAACAGGGTGCCAATGCAGACCTGCCAATTCGGATGTTCTATGGTAAATGCCAATCGACCTGCAAGTTGCTTGGCTGTGAGCACAGGATCCACTAGAGGACTCCATGCCACCCTCATGGAGTCTGTGCCTGTCAGTTTGGTGAGAAACATGTACACCAGTATCCAGCTGGAGATCTTTTTGTAGGGCTCTGGCAGTGCTCCTCCTGTTCCTCCTCGCAGAAATGAGCAGATACTGGTCCTACTGCTGGGTTGCGGCCCTTCTACGGCCCAGCCCAGCTCTCCTCGTGTTACGACCCATCTCCTGGTATCTCCTCCATGCTCTTCAGATTGTACTGGGAGACACAGCAAACCTTCTTGCGATGCCACATATGGATGTGCCATCATGGAGGACCTGGATTACCTGTGGAACCTGAATGGGCTGCAGGTACGCCTCATGACAAAGACACTATCAAAACGCAAACCTAGAAAGGAATCGTCTGTAGCCACCACCTGCTAAAGCATTCCCTTTTTGGGGGTTGCTTTGCTGGTGCCTCTCCAGTGCACCTGTTGTCACTTTCATTTGCACCAAAACAGGTAACATTGAATCACAATCACTTATGCTTCCTAACTAGACAAATTGATATCCCTGAAGTTAAATTGACTTGAGTGTTATACTGGAATGATTCCGTGTTCCCTTAATTTTTTGGAGCAGGTTGTGTCCCAATCGGCCCCAATACTGGCATATTAGCTTACTATATACTAAACAGTACGTAAGTGCAGCACGCAGTATGCAATTTGAGTCAGCCACGCACACTTTGTGATTAATATTTAGTAAGGGTAGGTAAGGAAGGGTCCAACTTTTTTTTTAAATGTAAAATTGAAATTTTAACTTGGCTTTTCGTATTTTAATACAAATAAATGTAGGCTGCTGCTACTATTACTGTTTCGTTTTTGTTATTATTAGACTGTGCATAACGACAGTAGTTAATCACTAAATATACTCAGCGAAACTGTAAGAAGTGGAACCATACTGACATTATAAAGTGCAGACAGAGCTAAGCCAATAGACTAACTGAAGAATGGTGGCCGTCAGAGATCTCGCCATCCATTCTCAACATAGAAATTACCTTCAACCAGCCCTCTCGCAGACAAATTGAGTTGACCGCTTTTTCTGGCTGTTTTCAATAGCCCATATGGAATAGCCGGTTCCTCTTTTTCGGTTCCAAATCCTGCTCTAGAATCTAATTTGGCACCTCTCTTAAAGCGTGACATTGTTTACAAGAGGTATGACTATATCCTGAAGCTGTTTAACTGTCTTGTTAGTCAAGACAAATTGTTAGCTATCTACTGGTATTTACAAATAATTATCAGCGTCTTGTGAGCAACATTAAAAAATCACTTCCGGGTCACGAAAATAAGGAATTTTTCTAAATAAAAGAGACCAACATAATACTTGAAAACTGACATAAATAGAGTTTATTAATTGTTTAAGAAAATGTACCTCTCAAAACATTGAAAACAATTCATGTTAGACCATATTAAATAGTAAGTTCAATAAAAAGTGGGTATTAAAACACGTTCCATGGGCAAAATTCATAAAATGCCAATGACTGAATATGGAATAAATATTGCTTCACTGCTCATAAACTATTGAATATTCCACAGAGAAAGCAATGTACGAACTGTTCAGGAGAGTGTGTAGAGTAATACAA
>JACXGJ010001306.1:0-30536 GCA_016801105.1 Esox niger | reverse complement strand
TTTGCAATTGTTGCCTGCTTTATACTCCACCCATTTCAGTGACCACAATATGGCAATATGTATGTCATATCCACTAAATTCCATTGTGGCCAATGGTATAGGTGGAGTAAAAAGCCAGCAACAATTGCAAATACACAGTGCCCCTTGATTTCTTTGTATATTATCACAGTCTAGACTCTCCTGAACATTTCCTACAATACATTCACTGCGGCATATAGAATAGTTTTTCTTCTATTGTGCAATATATATTTCATATCCACTGAATTCCATTGTGGCCAATGGTATGGTCTGAGTAAAAAGCCAGCAACAACTGCAAATACACAGTGGCCCTTAAATTATTTAGCATATTATCACAGTATAGACTCTCTTGAACAGTTCCTACTATATCTTTTTACAATATACACTAAGGAAAGTGATTATTTTTGTAATGTTAAAATCGCGTTTTTTGGCGGACTTCTATCTTGAAGGCAAAATCCTTAAACCGAAAGTCCTATTGTTGATACGGAATCTCTAATGTTGCCTGCATGACGCTAATCAAATCATTTGGGCGCCTACAATATAAAAAACACTTCCGGATCACGAAAATGTGGAAAGTTCCAAAATAAGAGACCAACATATTTGTTCAAAACTGACAGGAATTGAATTTATGAAATGTTTTTGAAAATATACCACATTAAACATTAACAATAACTAATATTTGTTCATATTAAAAATACTTTAATATATTTTAAAACATGCTCCAAGGTTAAAATTCAGCAAAACCGAAAGACTCAGTCTGGAATATTGCCTCATAGCTCAAAAACGAATCTATGTGTCGCTGTGAATGCATTGTATGGCATGTCCATGAGTGTGTATAAAGTAAAAATAAGCTGTCTAATCGTGGGGAAAGGTGTGCTAGATCTGGGAACACAATATTTTCCACCTGCTCTTTAGCCACCAATGCAATACACTTTATTAAACAGTACATGGGATACATATTGCCTCATACAACAAAAATTATATGCCACAGTGGATGTATTGTAGGAAATGTACAAGAGTGTTTATAGAGTGAAAATATGCTGGAAAATCAAGGGGCACAATGTAATTACAAGTGTTGCTGCCATCATATTTTGACTACACACTCTCTTGAACATTTCCTTCAGTATTTTCATTGTGTGCACTATGATGCAATATGTCTTCTTAAGCAAAGTGTATTATATTGGGGCTAAGGAGGAGGTGGAAAAAATGGTGTTGCTGGATTTTGCATACAGAGCTCATTTATAACTAATGAGCACCAGAAAATTAGCAAGAAATATATTATAAGGAATATTTTATAATATTTCAACAATAATCTCAAATTCTCAATGGGTTCCACCGTATAATATAAGTTATCTTATGTAAAGTAACATTTTAACTGTATTTTCTTTAGTTTATATGTTTTAATAAGTAGATATTAAATTAATCATTTATATCGTTACAATGTACAATAGGCAACGCTGCAAAATAATATTTTGAAGGCAAAATCCGGAGTTGCAGCAACCGGAGTTGTTGCTGCTGAAACTCTAATGTTGCAAGCAGGAGACACATTTATTTGGGCGCTACCAGCAACAATTCACGACATTTCAGATGAAACATCCACCACAAAAGTAAAACATGGACAATAAAGAAAAAGAAAAAATCCAACTAACATATTAAGCATATGACTTGATTGCTATTGACATCTTGATTGCTATTTAATCAAACAATTCACGTGGCCTTTGGTAGATGTCCACGTAAATATTGAAGATTGGTCTTTCACTCAATGAATGCCAATCACACTTTGGGGTAAAATAATAAATGTATTATTTGGCATTTCATTTCTTTTTTAATTTGTATCTAAGACCAATCAGATATATTTTAAAGTCTATTAATGCTAAAAAAAAATACTTTTCTGTCTTAGAACATAGCTGTAACATTTGATGAGAAATTGACACAAGCACAGGGAGAACAGAGGACGTTTAATAATATAACTTGAATAATAACAAAATAAACATTACACAGGACAGAACAGAAATAGATGGCATACACCAGTCAAAGACTGACAAGATACACTGGGAAAGGAGTTACTTAAATCAGGACAGTGATTAGTGAAACAGGTGAGGGTGATAAACAACAAAACAAGTGTCCACGATCCAAACAAGGGAGAGAGGGCGTTGGATCTCACTGGCAGGACATGACACTATCGAGCCAATGCTTGTCTGCCATCAAAGCCTCAGGCAACATTTGTTTTATTGCTTGTAAATATATCTTTATGGTATATTCAATTCCAGTTGAATAGGAGATGCTTATAATTGTGCTCTTAACTTCAAAGGGCCTGGTTTCTGTTGGTCTGACCGAGGTTCTTGGTTGTTCCCATGGCATTTCTTTCTGGCTTTATAAGGTATTGAATTTCTTAAAGGACAAATACTTTACCCCACACCATGACCTTGCTCAATTGTAATTTGGTCTACAGTATGTGTGTGTATCTGTGTTCCTGTGTATTACCATATTGGGCACTGTGTTTAGATCTGTCAATTAACAAAATGAACCCTGGTACAATTTTTGTTTTTTGGGTCCATTACTACCTATTCATATATATTTCACTTGAAAAAAATACCAGTTTTTATGTCACACATTCCTCGTAATAACATTGGAAACAGGCTGGTTAGGCTTTGCCATTCTTTTAAAGACAATTTCTCCAGTCGAGTATACTACAGGGTCTATATTGGCAGTAAAAATGACACTGGGTTTTTTGTCTATAAAAAAATAATGTGTAAACAAAGTTGTGTAGATTTTTTCAGTGAAATAACAAATATATTTTTGATAGATTGAGTGGAAAAGGTAGGAATACATTTTTGTAGATAAGTGCATTTTTGCCCCTTTACCCATTGATTCATTGATCAATGTTTTAATGTGAAATATTTTATCAGCCCCAACTTTGTGTACAACCCAATCATTGTTTATCAATGGCTGCCAGCTAGCACAGAAAACAGCTGTCGATTCTGCTTTTTAGTGTGCAATTTTGTTCCCGGTTGGTTTGTCTACTTAAATTCTGAGTCTGCAAGACTCACAAATAATCTGACAACATGGCACTGTAAAGCAGAAGGACTCAGCAATTAGGAAACATGGTATTATCACACCTGTATAAATGGACCCTAGTGGCCTATTCTGTCATCATCATAGAGCATTGTGTAAATTCTTAGGTACCTGAAAATCTAATTAAAGTCATTTATTTTAATAGTAAGTGTATCTGTAAAAACAAATCCCTCGATAAACTACCCAGATAAATGTCCTGAGCTTGACTTTCTAAGAATTTTGCACAGTTACTGTAGATATGTTAGGGAATGGTAAATAGTGATAGAAGAATGCAATGCAGCAGACAAGGCAGAAAGATGGCTAACAAACATTGCTAAGGGAGGGATATCCAGTGATGATCAGGAATTTTGCCGTTTTAAAAACACACTTTTCGGATGTGCATCATTTCCGAAAGGGACAGGTCACTGCTTGAAGAAGGCTAGGGGGAAGGGTACCCTGCTGACAGCCTCTAAAGTCCCATTGAGACAACACAGCACACTAATGGCAGATAAGGGGAAGTGAAGTGATTGTGGGGTTAGCCTGGCGGACTGTGACACATTTGCTCTCTTCTAATGGTGTAAGATCGAGTGTGGTCTCAAACTCATTACTCAGATGGTGTTGGTGGTTTCACAGTGCTCGTCACGCTGGTCTAAAACCAACCTCTGGTAACTAAAAAGTGCGGCACACACTCAATAGCATGACTCCCGTGCCGTAAAGGTCCAAAAATATTTTGGGTATCAAATTGTTCTGAAACAATTTCAGTAACAGTGAATTTATTATCTTAACAACAATATTTTGGGAGAATACATGTATTGAGCTGGTGGCACTGAAGGTTAGGGTATTGAACATGGTAGGTCAAATAAATGAGCGTAGCAGGTTAGGAGAACTAATGCATCAGGTTATTTGAATGGATGTAGCAGCCTTAGAGAATTAGGTTAAGTTTAGGAAAGGGTGAAGGTTAAGCGTAACTAAACACTGTTAGTTGTCATAAACTCAGCCAGTAGATGGAGCTGCAGGACCATGTCATCTAACCACAACGTAAGAAATGCGTCCCTGAATACTGTCAATATTATAACACTGGCAGGACATAAATGGAAGACATCTTTGGGAAAGGGTCAGAGTGAAGGTGCTGAGGGAGATGATTGCCAGTACCTTAACTTCATGACCCTGCATTATTTGTTTGCTAAAGAGAACCAAATCTGACACTTTGGCGTAACAGCGACCATTTGTTGTCTGGGAATTACTAATTCAAGTTTAGGAAAAATTATTTCCTATCATGCACCTGGGTCTGTCATCTTATTTCCTCCTAGATTAATGCTACTGTACATCAGGAGGGTACTGAACATTGAACGGTTGACTCACATTTTCACGATGGACAGATGACATAGAAATGAACTGATTGTATGCATATTGCATGAAATAAAATGGTGATGATTACAAAGTAGACAGGAAACACACATTCAGGATGACATTGAATAGATATTGTGAAATATCTTCAGTTGCAATATCTGACCCCCTATAATCAGGACCTTACCTCGCTAGTAGTGGAATTTGTTTGGTTTATGATAGGTATTTGCAGGGGAACTCGCTTGATTACAAAACTATTTGAACTTCACTGAGTTCGTGGTTGACTAAGAGCGGAACAGAGTTTGCTTATATGTTCAGAGTGGAGGTATCTGACACCTTAAAGCATTGCCCAGGTGCTTTTTGTGAATGTTATCATGGAGCCTCTGACTGAACCCCCTACTCACACTGACTGCTTGTCTGGATCAAACTGGGTCAAGTATTTTGTTGTCAGAGATAAACTTTGTCAAGTTCAACGCAATAAATCATTCATATTGAGACCATGGCCTACCTTTCATATTTGAACAGCAGCAAATCAAATTGAATAATAGAATACTAAAGAAAAAAAGATGTACTATTAATCTAACATATGATATTCTAAATTGTTACAGACCAAAAACATAATTCTGTAGCCTCTGTTAAAGATATGAAAGATAATTGGTGTATTTTACAGCCTTTCATGTTTCCTAAGCTTCCACCCTCTAAAACATGTCTTTAATTGCCATGACATCATGTAAGCTCCACCTGTCTCGTAGAAGTTGGAAGTGCCTTGTCAAATACCTTCATGGGGCTGTTAGTACCTGCATGTGTCTTAATCCACTCAATTTCTGTTGTTTTTTCTGCTTAAGCGACAGAGAAGAATGTGCTGACTTTTGAAGGACACACCTGCAGCCCAGGCTGCTCTCTAAGCACCTCGCCTGCCATTCCTGACCCCCAACGATGCACCCTCTCGCTCACCCACTATCAGAGAACAATGTTAACTAGACACTATGAGAGAATCCAAAGCAAATTGATCTGTTTCTATGTTCATATCTACAGCAACAGACTCCACCAGAAGTATCTGCGCTGGACCTGGGCCAACGTGCACCAGTACAAGACAGGGCTGTGGTAAAGCTGTGAGAAATGCCACTGACTCATTTCTTATCCCCCCACCACTCCACCCGACATTGTTTTCACTGCAGTTGGCTAGATAAAAGCCATGTTTTCTCTCCAGCCTGACTAAATCAATATTGAGCTGTGACTTTTACAGGCTTTCAGTAATTGCGCCTGACTGTACTTTAAAGCCTGGTCTGCTTCAAGATTTTGTGGCTTAGGTTTCGTGCACCTGTAGAGTGTATGCATGTAAACGGCAGGAAGCGTTGAGGTGCGTACCTGTCAATCGTTAACTAATCCAATGCTGTCTGTCTCTCAAGAGCAATGAATCACTTCCTAAAGCAAAACCGTGTCCGGAGCTAGAGACCACCAGGGTTGTGAGCGAAAATGATATTTGATTTGCACTTGTTATTTCGTTACCATTATCACTCACTTTCAACTGAAAATGAAAGAGGAAAGATGAAAACATTTGTCATTCTCTTATCTAAACCAAAATGTAGTAATGTCATATTACTGTGCGTTCTTTGCTTGTTGTATTTGATAAGTGTTTGAATCTGTGCTCCCCATATATCAAATGCAGAGAGAGCACAAGAGGCCCTCATGTTTTGAAGAGCTCACTGTCCCTGTGAGGATGGCCGACCAAGCTGCGCTGCAAGTGGAATATCACATAGATCTAATCACACTCTTCAACCATATTTTAGGTCCTTCTCCCTTCTCTTTTCTTGAGAGGGGACTGGCCTCTACTAAACACTGGAATCAAAGGCAAGCAGGAGGGGACACAGGCTTTGAACATCACACATTTATGGCAGTCTCCCAAAAGCAGCCCTTTCAAGATTGCCATGTAGAAGGTAAATGTTTTGTTTTTGTCTGACATATGTAGTGGCTGCACAGAGCAAAACAACCACCTCCCTCTCTTTCCTTTTTGGTTAAGAAGAAAATAGTTTTCATCCTCTTCAGGTGACATAGGCCTTATCTTTTCAAAGCAAAACAAAATCTTTGGTTACTAATTCCGGTTACAAACTTACATGCTCTTGTTATTTTGTCTTCACATTTTAAATGAAAATGTAGTCATACATCTCAGCTTAAATCTAAAATACTGTTTATTAGTTAACACTGGAAAAGGGTTTCTAGGCAGGAATAGGAATGAATCCCCAGACTTTCTCCTCTGAACCAGCAGGTGGCATTGTATACTTACCAATGATCAGAAAAGGGCAAAACCTGTAAAACCTGTAGAATGTGGCATTCACTTCTTGCACTAAGATCTTTCTGTATTAAGTCTGAGTGTGTTTCTAATGTCACTTTTATTTGCTTGCTGAAAGCAGAGCACAACATTAGAAAATTGTTGTTATTATTCTGAAGGCCCCTCTAAAGCCAAACGCATAAATGCTACCAATGTTGAAAACAACAATGAAATATGCAGTCTGACCGTCTCCAGAATAATTGTTTTGCACCACTAATACTAGACAAACTTAAACCAGATTTGAAGAAATCTCACTGCGTTTTAGTGGCCAAAGTCTTGAATGTCAAAGCTTTGGACCCTTACTCTTTGAGAAATTCACACTTAAAAATTATTTTTTTATTAACTTTCATACCGTTTTGTGATAAAATTTTGACTTCATAAACATTAACCACTGATTTTTTTTAAAGCAACCTAGGCTTCAATGGCAAGCAGATTTGGTGATGCAATTTAATTGAAAGGTTACTAAAACCAAAGCAACTTTAAAATGTGCATACTATGACTGATACTTGAAATGTGCTAGAAATAAGTATTTTCAATAACAATTTGATTAGCATTATTTCAGCAGACTTGAAAGTTTATAAAAAGTTCTGGTTTTGATTTCAATTGTTCGTCTGTATAACCGATTAAATGTGTTTAAATGCCTTTTAGAATGTTTAATAGCCGTTAAATTCACAAAAACGATTAAACTTTAAAATATTATAGACTGACTCAATGATGGTTGATAGTCAATATCTTTTTTATGCTTATAATTGTTCAATTATGATAGTTTTAGATAAGCATCATTTGCTTTTGCTACAAACACCACCACAATGTTGAAATGTTAAGATAGACTCAACCTGAATGGCATCTAATTAGTTTTATCTTAATGTATTCATTGCAATGGTGGAATGTTCAAACTGATACATTTAATAGAGCTTGACATAAAATAGAACTTACTCAAAACATACTAGCCCACTTAAACTCATTAGGACTACCACTGGTCACTACAGGTCCAATGGCACTTTATCCTGGTGTCCTCGCTGCATTTCCTACCAGATAATCATATCACCATAGCGAAATAACCATCCCCTGCTTCCAGTTGGGAGACCGGGGTCTGGCTCTGCGTTTTGCCCAGGAGTCCCACTGAGGGCATTTGCCAGCACCTTCGGGTACTGAAGGCTTGGTAATCGAACTAGGTTGCCTGGCCTTGCGGTGACACCTTGTTGTGGCATTGGTGCCTGTAAGCTGAACCAACGTAGAAGTCCCCGGTTGAGAGTGCGTTGTGTACGGACCATAAGGATTCCGGTCTATACTGCATGGTTCAACAAGCACCTAGAATGACGTGCTGTGCTTTGGAACACAGAACTTAATATCAACTGTCCCGAGCCGCTGGGAGTTCCTGTGATTAGAGCAGGGCCTTAATTAAAAATTGGATATCACCAAGTGGGGCAGAAAAACATGGTAGAAGGTAAAACTAAATATCTATCAATTTTTGGCTATTTGGTCACATTCTGTTTTCATTGTATTCTGTCACATTTTGGAATTTTCAATGCTTTCAGACAGTCTAGGTTTGGTTTGGATGGCTATGTGATTAGAAGCCTTATTTACTCATAAAAATAATTTTAAAAAGTAATAAGATAAATGGAGATCTAACGCTAAACCCTCTCTCAAAGCAGTGAGAAAATGACTCCCAGCTCATCAGACCTGTGAGGGGTGCCCTTATTTGTGGCTTCACATACTTCAAGTTCAGGGTCACAATATTTTTTTTTCTTTTGAGGGGAGAAATAATAGCAGTGGTGCAAATCAATGGTCGAATGTCAGACATAGCAGCTCACTCTCCCAGCTCAGCTAGGCTGACATGACATAAATAGATAACTAGGCATCATTACATGAGAGATTGTTTGCTTAGCTAAATTGATTTTTTCGTCTCCTCTTGTGTTGTGTGTCGAGCTCCAGTGCTCTACGACACATTTTCTGCCTGCTGTTTGGACAGTCTGTGACACTGTAGCTGTTTGTGGATGCGCGTGCGTGTGTGTGTGAGCGCACGCGCATGGGTGTGTGTGCGTGTGTGAGTGTGTGTATGCAGTTATGTGTGTGTAAATGTACATGTTAACATCATCAAAGCAAAGACAACTTTTGCATGTATTCTTTCATTCATACTGCACACACATACACATACACAGCTTTGTGACATGTTTTTCCACGCTGCTCATGGTTTTGTAAGTGCTGCTGGAGGTGGGCAAAAGATCACAGGTTACATACAGGTGTACAATAACAATTGGCCGTGTGGATTGATGTTGGATACAGACGGCTTGTGGTTAGGAACCTGTGCGTGACTACTGCAGCGGGCCCAGAAAAGGCAGGATGGATGGCACGGCAGCTGTGTGTATGGAAATTATTTTCTTGTTTGTTTGCTCTTTTGGCTGCTATAGAACTACCACACTCTTAAAGACCTTAATCCCAGGAGAGTGCGAGCGGAAATTCTGATAGTTTCAACAGAACCTTCAAAGTCCCGCTAAAACTCAATTAATTCCAGGGATGATAGGGTGCATGTTGTTTTCAGTCAGCTTAGACCTGGAGGTAGGACACCTGACATCAAAATAATCTTGAACTTGTTACCCTCAGCTCAGGTAAATATTGGTTTATGGGTGCTCAAAAGCTTTCTCCCGTTTCATCCATTGTGTCCAAAACTTGCAGAGAAAAAGGGTAGGTTTGCCTTGGTTTCTTTAGAAAAAAAAAGAAATAGATCGTTTGGTTTGAGCATGTCATCTTTAGGGTGTAACGGTTCAGAAATCCACTGATGTTCCCAGAATGTTTGCAGAGGCTGTGTAGAGCTTCTTTTTTGCTGGGCTCCGCTCAACCAGTTTCCTCACTGTTAACGTGGTTGTTGTGTCGTGGAGCACGCTGATGGCCTCCTCAAATACAGGGTAGAAAAAGATGAATGAGAGCCCAGCTGGAGAGGAGAGTGAGCTGCAACAACAGTGAGACTCTGAAACAAAAAGCCAGCGCACACGTGAGAAATCTGAAACTTTAGGAAAGAGAACAGGATGCAAGCCGCTGAGTCAAAGCAAAGGTGGATTATGGTTGAACTCAATTTGAAGGGCAAAGGGATTAACCCTTTTTCTGACAAGATTGATAAATCATCTGTACAAGTAAAAACTACAATACTAGACACTTGTATTGTTTTAGCCAATCACAGATGCTCTTAATGTAGTTTCATAAAATTTAAGTTACAATTTTTCTTCACTTCTGCACTATTGCCTCTGTAATTAAAATATTTTAAAATCATCGCTCCTTTCCTGTGTTGTGCTAAATAAAATCAGGCACAATACTTTTTACACTGTAGGAAATGTTCTTAAATTGACAGTCTAATGTATTCCTGGGTTTCCTAGGAGTGGTAGAGTCGAGGGGTGGGGAGAACAACCGGATCTGGATTGCAACTGGATTTGGTTGAAACATTCTTTATTAATCAATGATTGTATACCTTACTTTACTTAAACGGATCTTCTGCCACTGATTTAATCTCTGGTCATGGGGAGTTGTGTCATTTGGTGCAGTTAAAGACAGTTCATATTAACATGTATCTGTACGATCAAGATGACAGAATCAACCAGGCTAATCAATTAAGTTATCAATAGGGTAACGGAAAATCATTTGCCAGTCCTAAAAATGCCACAGTCATATTGATGACTAGAGGGTGAACGGGTGTAATACTTTAAATGGTTACTAACAATCAAAACATTGCTATAATAGGCTAATATTTAGTAGAAAACAACATTGCCATCATATTATCAAGTATATCTTGACATGTGGTAATGTTGTCATTGCCAAGAAAATTCTGCAATGCTAACGTTACTTAGCTCAAATTCTGGGGCTCCCCTAAATGATAACTAGCTAGTGAACATGTTATGTCTTCAGTGCTTTAGTGGTTTTGAAAGATTTTTCAAGCCTTAGTAATGCGCATTCTAATAAATCCTCATTATCTCATACTTTGGAAGTTTTGAGTAAAATTCTCAGTTGGTCATCAGTCCCAAAAGGAATGTTAAAAAAAAGCACAGACACTTGTTTGTTGTTATTGCCTTCGCCTGTGTTCCTGAACAGTGTCAATATTTAAGTGAACCTTATTGGTCTTTGTGTTAGCTTTTTGTTCCTATGTAATGTGGTTTCTGGTTTTGTGTCTTTGTTTCAGTTTTGTTATATCTTAGTTACTAATTAAAAGTTTTTATTAAGTATGTAAAAAACATATTTCGGGGTAGGAGTGGTATAGGTTCCCAAACATGTGTTTAAAGTGTATGCAAAATAGTTATCACACAAATAAGTAGTGGTGGTTAGCTGATTGGCCACATTTGTCTTCTCTAGACTACTGATTGGACAGTTCAAAATCATCAGGATTATTATTATTGTTATTACATCATCCTCCTAAGCATTGTTCAGACAGTCTGTTTGAGAAATAATTTGGAAGGTTAAAAAAAAACACTAAAAAAACTTTTGCCACAGATCAACATTAATCGGCTACAAGTTAACCAAACATAGTTTTTAAAGTAAGAATTTCCCTGCAGATATACTTCAAAATATTTTTTTTCAAAATGGTGAACACTGAAAGTGTGTATTCATATTGATATACATTTCTTTAAGAAAATCTGTTATCTGTCATCATTGACCACTGAACTGTTTGCCTATATGTGTCAAAAGTGAATGCTCCTGGACGCAATCCAAAGCTGGTCTTTTTCCGTTTTAGACTGTTTCTATGGATTGTGACCCCATGGAGGCCTGTGCATTAATCATGACGTGGAGGGAGGGCCCCAGACAAGCCCGAGACATTCCTGGGACAGCTTGCCGCTGGGCAGGTGAAGCAGCCAGCCTTGCCGACACAGCTGGGAGGGCAAGGTAGGGGCCAACAAGGGTTGCTAAGGGGCTGTCCCCCACTGCGAATTTACCAACTGAACTCCTGACAAGTAAATAGGATGAGTAATTAGATATTATAATTAAAGATTAATGGTGTCAAAGGAATTGTCCCCACAGCATCTGAGCCTGTAGGCTAGCTCCTCTGAAGTTGCCTAGCTGAGTCCCAGTTTGCATTGTAAATATGACTGCATTGATGTCTGTGGCTATGTGGATAAATCCACAGACCAACAGTCCACTCAATGTGCTGTGTGCTTGGATGGTTTCCAGCAAGTAAAACCTAGCAACAGGATTTGTCTCAGACCTCCGAGAGAGAGCAAGTGGTGTGCTGGCACACAAACTGAAGACATATGGATCTTTGTTTCGCTTCTTAGTGCATTTTGTCAGCTGGTTGTTTAACTGACTGTGTGACAGGTTTACAAAGTGGATTGCTATTCTTATTGGCTCCGCATAACAGCAGTGTTTTCATTGTTGTGTGCTTTTTCAATTACATATTTTTTTGGTATACTGTTTTTCAAATTTGTTGACTATATTTTTGTTTTACAAAATGTACAACCAACTATGAGCAGGTTTTGTTATAGTGTACACGACAAGCATGGTATTGGTGCCAAAATGTTATCGCTCATAGTTTCAGAATGCTGCATCAGGAATCTAATATGCTCTATGAAGATCCTTGCTGTATATTGAAAAAAAGAGAGGGATCTGAACTGGTTGTGGGTCGATGCAATGGCCTTACATTGTGTTCTTGCTGCATATCTTCTTAATTGTTTATGACACTTGCAATTACTGATGACAGTCAGTCTAAGTGAAGCTGACAATCAGTTTTGTGGACACCTATTCCAGAACTCTGGGCTGACCTACATGACCTCTTTGGAAGGCTGTCATGCTTGATGACAGCATGAACAGGCCTTCTGAACAATGTGCTCAGGCTATTTGGATATTTTGTCTTCGCAAGTTGATCATGGTTGAAATGGAAAATAAACATGCTCATTGTTCCAACTCCTCTTTTCCAGTTCCCAATTCCTGTCTGGTGTCACTGTTACATAAGTGTTAGATTGCTGCTGTAGATTACTGCAGTGTGTAATACAACAATTTATTTGTCTTTCACCTTGCCAGCTTGGGGTTTGGATGTGTTAAACTTTTGGATCCCCTGTCAGATGTTTTTGCTGCTTGGCTTCCTAACCACATCAGGGCTGACAGAGTTTGAAACATGCAAATGTTGGAACACATAACTGCATTGAAATCTACACCCAATGAAATCCATACATGTTATTTTACAGATTTTTCTTCTAGACACTAAGTAATCATCTGAGGGTTGACATGATTGGACATCATACAGTATCCCTACAAAATCTTCATGATGTCTACCAAACTCTTCGTTAATTGAACCATAAAATTAAACTAGCTTAATGACAAGTTCACATAGCGGTCTGTCAAACAATCCCCTTGCATGGTTTGAAAATTGTACATGGTTAACATTGAAATTAACATGGATAAATTGCTCTTTTCATTTCTGACTACTGTTAAATACAACCACTGATATGTTTACATTTCACATGCAATAATACTGTGTCAAATATTGAGATGTAGATAATAATAATCATAATGCTTAGTTCAAAGTAGTTTATACTTGAATTACCAAAAGCAGTGAATCACTTCAATGATGGGAATATGGGACTAATATGCCGTGGAGAAGATTAGAAACTCCCCCCCTATCCCGGATGATACATATTTCTCAGATATCACTGTAATATGTTTTATACTATTTACAATATATTAGGCTATTTTAAATGAAAAAGTATAGTATTTATTTGGTTTATTGTATTTATATGTTGGTAGTAATTTGGTGACTCTAGATTGTTGTGTTGAACAAAACAAGTATGTCAAACATTTCTAAATCGAGCATGAATAGCAGCCTACTCTTTTCTTTTGATATATTTGTTATTTAATCAATTTTTGCTTTCTGTTAGACCTAGATTGCCACTTGTTTACTGTTGTTCTAGCATCACATTCATAAAACACTTAGAGTTTACCTGGGTCAAATTTCCCTCTAAATATTCAAGTGATTGGGATACAACAACAGTTCTCATAGATTTCTGGTCAGTTGACATAGTAACCTTCATTTGCACAATATGGAGCTGTAAAGACCTGTGTTTGAAGTTAGTGTCAATAAAGGTCAGAGTGAGATTATACTCTTTGATGCGTGTTCGGGGGAGGATGCTGTACCAAGCAAATGAAGACAAAACATTGTGAACAGAAGCTGGATGCCCGGGGAGTGGTCCTCTTTCCTCATAGCCCTCACTGACGCAATACACAGTCAGTCAGTCAGTCAGTCTTAGCCAACACAAGACAGTTTATGCCATCTTTAAAGTCTCTGCCACTTGCCACTTATGAAGACGTCCAAACCGCACAGCTTTTAACAAGTTGTCAGCATATACACAGAGTTGAGTGCCATTATTAGCGTTAATCATGTTGACAAGATGACAGGCTGTCACTGATTTCTCCATTCAAAATGTTGATTTCCAGAATCCATAACCCCTCCTTGTGCTCATATGTAGCGGTGTGTATTGTCTGGGTTAGGGTTTTGAAATGCCGCCTGGTTGAGGGCTTGTATTGAGAGATGAAAGAGTAGGGATTGAGCTGCCACACCCTTTGGTTGTTCTGAAACACGGACTAGCCAGCATTTGCTCACCTGCACATACAGTTGGTTCCCAGCCATTGGCAAACAAGACAGGGCCTCTGCCCCAGAGCAGACACTGGTAACAGCTGTCCGTCTCAGGCAGCGCTGAGCCACAGCTGCAGCCAGGGACCATGTTTCCCTGGTTCTGCTCCAGAGACGTCTGCCGTCAGCTGCCCAGGAGCTGAATCCTCCGTTCCACTACCCTGACAAGGTGAATCTCACAGTTCCACAAACAGACGATGGTGTATTGACTTCTGGAGGGGATTCTTCTTTGTTGTTACATTCCTAGAATGTTCCAAAATGTTTAGGAGAATACACTGGTTCCAGATATAACCCTTCTGGGAGAAAAGAGTTCTATGTGGAACCAAAGTTTTAATTGGAACTGAAAAGGGTTCTATAAAGGGTTTCCCGATATGCACAGCTCAAGACCCCAAGCATTTCTTTCAAAGTGTGCAGTGTTTCCTCTTAATGAATATTACATTTTAGTAATTTAGCTAGAAGTTTTACTCAGTGTGATTTATATACATTATTGATTGCATACATTTAGTACCTACAGGAATTATTTGTTTTTATTATGGGGGAGGTGAAATTGAAAGCTGGGCACGATGTTGCCACCTTAAAATGCTGTTTTTTGACATGACAAATGCACTCATTTTACATGATTCAAAACATAATTGCATGATGATCTAAATGCATGCATGAGACCGATTTAGAGCAAATCATTGGTATACAGATACTGCATTGACATTCCACTGTTAAAATGTGAGTAGTGATCATTCACTATTGATAGTGAGACATCTATTTGGAATGAGTGCTGATTGACATCATATGTGAGTAAAGAACAATACTTTTTTCAATGGTCTGTTTATTACAGTGTACAGTAAATAAGATTTCATTACAAATATGAGTTTTGAATATAAGAAAAACAGTATTTGGTAACGAATAAGGGAGTATGTACGTTTAAAATGTATTTATTTATGGATGCCAGAAAAAGCTGTGTCTTCATACAGGGAATAATTGAAAACAGTCCTCAATTTGGAATATGACCAGCAGCAGTACCAATGTCATGATGCTGCCTCCATCTTGACTTCACAGAGATGTCAATGATAGGCCTGTCAGCTAACGGAAATTATGACACTTGCCAAAGCTTGTAATTGATTCCGTTCAAAATTGTACTTAATGTCGTTGTTTAGGACTTCTTGGAGTCAATATTTGTGTCAATTTCTATTGTTAACGCGTGTCACTTGGGTGTGATTATAGAAATGTTATATTCATTACGACCCTAACAGCGTTGTAATTGACACTGTTCCATAATACAACATCTTCATATCAGCAGTACCTTCCGGCTGACTGCGCTGGGTCAGTTGTGTTAATGGCCTGAATAAAGGTCCTACTCCACATAGCTGAAGGGCTTTATAGAGGTATGTGATTGCCTTTAGGTGCCCCAGGTTACGTTTGTAATGTTGGCCAATAAAGCGTTCTCCTGGGAGAGGTGTGAAGTAGTAACCTAGTCTCTTAATTGGGTGTGAAGAGAAACACGGGCCCTAACAAGGTTATTCACATGGTCATCCACAAATGACCCCTCCAAGGCCTGGGTTAAGCCTCTGCGCCGCTCGTAAAAGCCAATCACGTGAGGAATTTCCTGTTCACGGTTGCCCTTAACAGCTGAGAAGAAAAACAGAGAACTTGTGAAAGGGGAGCTCCCAGTGGGGAGGGGGGTTTATTATTTTTAAGCTGATCTAAACACCTGTGACCCCCCCCCCAACAGCGCCAAATACACTCCGCCTTTTACCTCCCCTTGGGTCCCCATTCTCCCCCCCCAGTAAACACCTTTACTAAGGTTAAGGCCCGATTTGTCGACAAACTTTTTAATGAGCTGGCCCAGATCAGCGAGGAGGCTTAAGGTGGCTGGTCTGATACTGGTGACATCATCTGAATGAGTGGTATAAGAGCATAATACTTTTCCTTCCTCTGTCTCACTTTGAACCTCCCTCTTCTAATCCATGAATGGAATGGCAGGAAGGGTTAGCTGGCCTAGATCAGGCCTTGTTCAGAATGCAGATCAGTGAAGAGTAGCAAAATAGTTTCCTCTATTTCATACATTTTGCAATATTGCACAGTGACGAATTGGTGATACAACATTTTTAATGGTGTCTATTGATTACCAATCACCAGGAAACAGGCGGTTAGGAGATTTGCTCATGCTAAGATAGAAATCTACTTTAAACCTCCATCGCCAAGAACAATCCGAGGTATGAGAATATGTACAAAGTGCATATTCTGTTTCGGATTCTGAATGACTCGGTTCCACTGTGTTTTCTGATCCAGCAGGTCTCCGCAGTGAAGTATCATTCTCGTGACCAAGCTTGACTGCCTCTTTCTAGTTTCTTCCTGTACTGTAGCCACCACCTCATTGCTATGCACCACACGCACAGCCAAGCGTATGTTGATCCACGGGACATGGGAGTGAGGATGCAGAGGGAGTGGGCGGGACTTACCCATTCATTCCTGCGTCTCATTTACATTGTAACTTTCAAATCATAGCCAGGCTATATACGCCGCCTACGACTCCTACGCTGGCCACTCTAGACCGGAATAGGTCTTAGTCCTACTAACGGGGTTGTCATTGGGATGGGGTCCCAGGTTGGAGCAGGGTTCCACTCTTATTTTGACTGACCCTTTAGTACACAGGATCCTTTAGACTTAATTAACAAAACTTAAATTCAAATGATTCCGGAAAAAATATGTTTTTTAACATTATTTTACTAGTTTTGCAACTCAGCAACCAAGTATAACCAGATTTCTTATAGAGAATCTTCTTCATCCTTACCTTATCGCCAACTAACCACAGCCTTTTTTCTTTTTTTCCAGGAGGACAAGTGTATGAAAACCCCCAAGAAAACCCCTCGTTTTCAGATGGCGGTTGAGGTGAAAATGTTCGGTTAACAAGCAGGTGCATGGGCCTTAAGCAGCTGTTTTTGGTACTCAAGACGAGGCTCAAGCCCTCCACGTAATCCTCTCATGCAATTCACACTGTAATTGCTGAGACACAAGCTGCCAGGGCCCCATTCCTCCCCCTGCTATGGCAGAGTCCTCAGCAAACACGGACCTCTGCATTAATTAGTTGCATGGAGCCAGACAGGACTGCATCGGAGAGGCCATTGTTCCGTTCCGAGTGTGTGGCGTGTGTGTGTGTGTGTGTGTGTGTGTGTGTGTGTGAGGTTGAGGAGAAAGAAGGAGTGTGAGAGAGAGAGGGGAAGAGCGAGTGTGAGTTGGTGTGCGCATGTGAGTCTTCTTTTCTTGTCCAAGGACATTTGTTCGTTCGAGTTGAATCTAGCGCTATTCTGTGAGCTACCTTCTTGCGGTAGTGGCATGGTCAACAACTTGAGCTGAAGTCTGGCATATTGGCTACAGGCAGCGAGTGGTATTGTTTAGCATAGTGCTCTTCCCTTCAAGGCCTTGTCTGATGATTAAATGAGGGGGTTGAGCTGTGTCTGCGTCTGCCTCTCACCTCTATCTCATCATTTCATCAGCCACACAGAGCAGAGAGCTCCACACAGAGATTCTTTCATGCGGCTCGACAGGAAACATTTTGTCACCAAAGTTCTTTCCAAAAGAGGTTTTCCAAGTTCATAGTTTTGAACAGCTTTAAATGCCATTCCATAACTGATTGTTTCCAGTATGGTTTTGATTTTAGCTACCTTGATATATATAAACATTGAGACCTTTTTATTAAGGGAGCCCTTCATCTTACTACACAGTGAAATACACATCATAAATAGGCTACTTGATGTAAATACAGGGAGAATACAATAACAAAAATGATATCATTTTTTGTTTATATTTGAATAATTATGTGTAAATAGACTGACAAATTTTGGGGGGATTAAGTACATTGCCTATTTTGAGGAGATTTTAACTTAATTTGTTGTTTTCTGAAACATTAATCTGTTTCCTAGGAACAGCAGTTTTATGGGATGGAATGGATCCTTTTTTCTGAGTTGTCTACCATTTTAGTTTACTTATCCCAGAAGCTGAATGGACCAATCAAACTAACCCAATGTGTGTCGTGTGGCATGGGTTAAGTTGTTTTCCAGTGCCATGAATACATTTAGGGAATTCAGCTTCCCCCCAAGTATCTGAAGGAATGCACTTGCTCAAAAAGGGGGGCACGATGGATTTAAGCCTCTGTCCCCAGTGCTAAACTGAATTATTGTGCCCCTCGCAAAGTCCCCCCAGGGATGACACAGTTCATTGATGCATCGCTCTCATTAGCATTTTACCAGCTCGCCTCACTAATTTCACAAGCAATCTGTTGTATGACTCAATGCCAAAATGCTACTTTTTTCCTTTCCCCTCATTTGGTCATTATGGTCTTGCCCAACCTATTCAACTTTCCCAAGGAAATCAAAGAAATCATTTCAAAGCTAATAAAACTACATTTACAGGATGTGGAGAAGAAGAGATGGAAAGGAAAGAAAAACAATACAGAAAGGAGAGAAAGCGAGAAAAGAACAATAAGACACATTGCCCGGTGCATCGTTTATTTTATGTTACTACATAATCAACTAAGGATTTCTGCAAAGTTACTTTGTCTAAGGGACACAAATATTTGTATGCTTGACCAGTTATAAAAAAACAGATTTTCTTTTAAGACAGTAGACATACAGTAGTAAACAAAAATTGGCCCCTTCATATTACAGATACGTTCATAAAAGATTAGAGGTAACCAAAGAAAAACGTATTCAACAATGATCATGTTTGGCTGTTCCGTAAAAACAGACTTTCCTACCAGACTCCAACCTGTCAAGTGGGTTAGTGTTGATCGGAGTGCAATTTTATTCATTATAGTTAATTGATTTTTGCTTGTAGGGGGCTGCTATGTCTTCCTCTCTCCTACCTGCGGTGGTGATGGGGAGCTGTTGTCTGGCCCAACATCCCAGCCCTGCTAATTTTTTGATGATGGGAACCTCTTTTTGCCTCCCTGTTTTGAAGGTAAGCAGCAATCTTCTTCTAACAGACATCTCCACAGCCAGCTTGTGACAGACATATGCACCCATACCCACGCACATTCACACACGCGTTTGCACATACACAAGCGCACAACTCACCGGGACATACACGCGCGCGCTCTCTTACCCAGGCCTGGCTGATTAATGGCTGCTAATTAGCAATGTTAATGACCAGGTGTCCTAAAGCAGGCCAGATTCTCTCAGCATGGAGGGGCTTCTCATTGAAGGCCTGCAAATCCATTCCCTGTGACCCCCTTCCCCTTAGCTGGCAGCCCCCGATGCGCAGCTTTCTCATTACCCCAGAGAGCGGCTCAGAGGGAGGCCCAGGCCTGAGAGCCAGTCGCGTTCCCATTTCCACTCGGGCTTGTATTAATTAAGGTCAGGATTGGCCAAGACTGTGGGGGTACACTCTGGGAGTGAAGCAAAGGTGGGTTGGCGGTGGAGGCTGAAGGGGGTGGGTGGAGGAGGTTTAGCAGATGAGCATTAACCCTTTCTGTAGGGTGGCAAGGCCCCAACCCCCTGTAATGTGGTCAACAAGTGCATTGAAAGAAACACGTCTCCCCATGGATGAATACGGAAGTCTGGCTGTGCGGGCTTCCTCTGGGAACACTCAGGGGGCACAGGGCAACATTTCATTCTTGTGGGCTGACTTCTTCTAAAAATGTCATTTGTCCATTCACATTATACAGTGTATTCCACTACATGACTATAACAATTTATTTGATGTCCATGGTGTATTATTTGATAAGTGGACAAACGATACCCACACTTTTTCACTCTGGGCCATCCATTAATGGAGAAGATCCCTACAAGGACAAGCACTCTCCATTAATGAATCTGGTTAGACCTTTCTCGTTGGCTGATAGAAAATTGCACACACTTTTTATGCTCATGTCTTGCAAATGTATATACATTGCTGTATAATGGAGACTTTTTAAGCTCATTTCCTGCAAATCAAAAATGTTGCCTTAGGGATGAAGAATATTGTTTTGAAGTTAATGTGATATCAAGTGACTTAACCATTACAAAAAATATGAATGGGCTAAAACCCCTGCTAAACAAGTTAGCTAACATAACCTAGCTAGCTAATGTAGACATGTCTGCCAAGTTATGAAAAGGTCTCTAAGGTGTGCCATTACTGACATAACAAGAGGAAAACTGCAGATGCACTACCCACTTTTGAAACTGCACCTTGCACATTGTGCTATTGCAATTTGAGTGAGTTCAAGGCCAGACTGAGGTCCGTGACCCATTGAGCCCCAGGTTTTGGGAACCAGTGAGGTGGGCTACTCTTTCTGCAAGAACACAAGTAAAATTATAAATTGTGTCAGGAAAAACAGTGGTGATTTCAGGGCAGTCTTTTGTCTTACAAAATACCAAGTCTGCTCAGTCTCTGGTGTAAACTGTTCTGTGTATTGTGGCTGTTAATGTGCAGTTGGTGGTCATTTTATCAAGTCCACTCTTCAGTAAGTAAACAACACAAATACAAAACCTCCTATGGGTATTTTTCTACTAATTATTTTAACGCCTTCCCTGCATGATTTGCAATTACGACATGTACACCAAGTTATGATGACTTTATTGTAATATCAACTTAATTTTTATGGTCATAGACAATTTTTGTTACATCATACAAATAAGCCACTTCAGCAAATACATACAAACTCAACTCTGGACCTCAAAGACTTTACAACTTCGTTTTTTCATTGCAACCCCCAATACAGGGACTTATTTACAGCTGGAATGCCGGGTGAGTGCAGTTAATGATGAGGTTGAACAGAAAACCATCAGGCTCCAGACCCTGTAGGGGAAGAGTTGAGTACCCTGATATAGAGCCTTGTTTTGTGAATATGTGGCTAACACTTTAGTATACACTCAATGCGAGCAAATACACTGAAACATTTTATATTATGTCTCCTCAGATCCTTGTGTTGCAAGTCTCATGATTCACCAATTGAGCAACGTAGGACTGTGCAGTCTCATTAAAAGGATTTCCAGGTTTTCTAGATGGTCCTACTTACTGTACCCACTTAGACCAACTGATGGATGACATTCTGTGAAGTTTGAATAAAGTTGAGGCGTAGCGTATTGAAAGCTTAGCCCAATTCCTGGTATTGGTATGATCTATCAATATGCTATAATTCAATCATCTTCAAAATTCATGCAACAACATGAAAATGTTATCCATCAGTTCATGTAACTCTGGGTATATAGGAACAAATTAAATATGTAGAAATCCCAATTTATCACTTTAAATATCTTGATGCTTTGTGAAATAAAGGAAGTAGAACCTTCGAAATGCACTGCACTAGACTTGCCAACAGTTGACTGTTATGTCCTCCATAAATCATTGCATCATGTATCTAGTAGTTGTGTGTAATGAACTTGCATTGAAGAAGCAATTAAAAGCTACACATTGGAGTTTCACTAACTCAACGTCCTGGTGGCAGATCTGCCATAAAGACAGATATAATATGACTGGTGGACTCAGTGGAAAGGGAGCTTATATGCTGAGTGCTTTAAGTTGACATTTGACCAAGGTTATTATTTGTCCCCACTCTAAACTCTCACCCTAACTCTTATTAAGTTTAATCCTTACCCCGCCCTAACTTTAACCTTTACCGTAAATGTAATGCAAGCTCCCACCTTTTTCATATAGTCAGTGAATCACATTCATTGCTGTCTTCAGGGTAGATGTGCCTCCAAGACATGTTTGAGTAATAAAGTCTCCCAGCTCCATAAAGTACGTTCTGATGTTTGAGGAAACTGCAATATCACTATTGTCCAGCACATCCTGATGCAGACAAACAGCTTGGCTTCGTGGTCCTGCTGCCCTCCACCCACTGGCCTTGTTAATCTGCCTGGTGTAATTGTACGTATTGAGGACTGGAATAGAAACAGCACTCAAGGCTACCAAGTAATTAAGGAGGCATTTTCTCGTTAAGCTTTAGCATCCTGGTTATGTTGTACTTCATTACCCTATGCTAAAACCTCGATTCATGAGAGGCTGGAAATCGTGTCGCAATTAGCTATGGGATATGTCCTAGCCGGCAAAGGGAAGGTAGTGAGGAATACTCTTCTGTGGGAGGGCTGACACTGACGACAGGTTGCTCATGTTTCAGGGCTATGAACTAGATTGCGGCTGTGGTGTGTAAGTGAATTGTATGTGCTGATGAAAACATTTAGTTTTTCGGTCAATCGACCAGCTTTAATTTCAGTGAGAAACTGGAAAAGCTTGCACAATTCTCCCTTCTACCCCTACCCCTGGCCCCTTTTTTCTAGTCCTCTCTTCCCTTTACCACTTTCCTACTCTTCCTCTCATTCACTCATACAGTCATAAATTCACGTGCGCGCACACGCATAGGTCGGATTTCGTGATAACCAGTGGCAGCACTAAGACGGTCAGGTTAATTTGCGTCCATTCTCGTACAGGAGTGGGAAAGTTCATCACACTGTGTGCCACAGAACTCTGGTTCCCACACACTCTGGTTACATCATTACGGGGGTTTGTGAACAGGGCGTCCAATTGAGCCCTGAGGCCACGGTCAGCTGACCTGGGCATGAAAACATTGTGGAAACCCTATCTCAGTGATGGGGTTTCAGCTGAAGCCCACTGATAGCTGCCTGCTCTCTCTCGTCGCACTGCAATTTTCAGCTTCAGTTTCACCTTTGCTTTCATGCTAAGCTGTTGGATCCCAGAGGTTGATGAGTGTGTGCGTTTGTGTATTTGTTTGGAAAAGAAAGCGAGCGAGCTGGACCGGGCTTTGTGCGGAGGTGCCTTGGTGGAGCTCCACATATTGTAGCTGGCTTTACAACAAGCTCTCTCCAGAGGGTCTCCCTTTAAAATCTCTAACCCCTGCGTGCATGCATGTGCACAGTACCTCCCCCCCACACACACACACACACAAACACACACACTCACATGCTGGGTCGAACCTGCAAAACTTTTGAACGCTAGAGGGAGACAAAGAATGATACGAGCAGCAAATTCTTTCTTGTTTCGGTTAATTTATTGATTTTTAAAATGTATTTTGTTTTCCAAAACTGAGGTATGGCAAAGTTCAATCCTCTGATTGTAAATCAGGGGTCCCCATTGTTTCTTGTTTTAAGAATATGAAAGCTATGCTAACCTAATCCTAGATAAGATCAAATTGAATTCAATTTGCATGTCAGTGTAACCTCTCTAATGCCAAAGATTAAGGTCATTGATTCACCGCTGGTGCTAGTTAGCTTTTCTAAATGGTCAACTCGATCATGTATACCTAGTTAACAGTGACTCATTTACACAAGCGGAATTAGGATTTTTGAAGTGGGGGTCTCTTGGTACGCCTCCAGAATTTGTCCTGCATTTCTCCAAAAGTAAATATAAGACTTACAGGCTGTTATCTTTAGAAAAATACAACAGCTAGGCAAGCTGTATCAACACTTTGTGGCATATTTGATCAACGCCAACCAAATGTATGACTGAAGTCAGTGACGCCGACAGGGGGGGACAACCGGTAACGTTGTCCCGGGCCCAGGCCTCAGGGGGGCCCACTTGGATATCATTAGTTATTAGTCAGTCAATCTTGGTATGTAATACTATCAAGAAACATTCAATTTTGTCCCAGGCCCTGGGATTCCTGTTGGCGTCCCTGACTGAAGTACTTGAAAGGGGAATTAAAGAAGGAGAGGTACAAATACTTCTGCGCTTATCAATGATGTATTAACTTAAGACACCTTTCAACATTTAATTGCAGTAATATACTTTAAATGAGTACAATTTTATATTATTAGAAATAACTAAATCCCTTCAGGTGCTTAATGATTAGCAAAATTCTTCTCATCTCCCTAACAAGCTTTTTCTTCTGGCTGTCTGATCCTGCTGGGACAGCTGTCACCATCATATTCTGCTAAGATAAGGCATGACAAGGAATAACCTTTGTTTACTATGTTTGCCATAACCCTGAAGGCAACGGACCCTCATTTCACAATATTCAGTGTATATAAATAGCCACTAAAGATGAACTATGAGAAGCTTTATTAAACAGCTTTGTGATGTTTGAGAGAGGGAAATATAACCACATGTGAATATCAAATTCAAAGGCAGAATACTTAATGTAAGACCATTATAAGTTTTAAATGTGGCCTAAACTATAGATGAATAAAAGAGGTTAATGGAAATCCACTTAAACAATGGAAATTGCCAGTATACCATGGCTAATTACTGTGTCTAGGCACTCACGATGTGATCTTAACCATGGTTTATAAGTATCGTAATGCAGTATATTGACCACATACAGTACCATGACCCCTTATGCATTACTGTTTGAATGACAGGTGTTATGTTCATGAAGGATGTTTGTTTTATTATTGAAGAATAAAATCAATGTTTGAATGGAATTAAGATTCCAACATTCCAGTGTGGTTTAAATGCTTTACCATTTATATTAAGGAAATTGCTCACTCTTCATCTATTCGTTTAAGTATTCATGCTACATTTCAAAATTGACTTCAGGTCAAAGACTTTTCTCCCTAGGCTGTCCAGCCATGCTGCACTGGAATACTTTTCTGATGCTGCAAAGATTGACAGTTTTATTTAGATGAACAAGCAAATGTGCTTAAGAGACAATCTTTTATAGTGTAAATGGATGAAAATGTCAATTGTTGCACAATACCTTTCCAAGTGACATGGAGTGGAGTCCTTTCGCTTCCTGGACACCACCATCGCACAGGACCTCAATTGGGAGCTGAACATCACCTCTCATACAAAGAAAACACAGCAGAGGAAGGAAATCCTGCAACAGCTGAAAATGTTTAACCTGCCAACGACTACAATGGTGCATTTTTACGCTGCAGTCCTAGAGTCCGTCCTGACCTGGTACGCTGCAGCCACTCCATCACCGTCTGGTACGCTGCAGCCACTGCCAAAGACAAGGGCAGGGACAATCAGGGCCAAAACTTCCCGCCACAAGACAGTTTCTTTCCTACAGCAGTAGACCTCATGAACATGCCCCTGGAACCAAACTGACTATAGCCCACTCTCAACATACACAACCCTCAATGGAAAAACCAAAAACCCTCTCCCACACTATAACCCTCTCCTATTGTGAATGAGCAGTGATGTAAGAGGTCTGGTTCTGTAGGAAGTTTGGTTCTGTAGGGAGTCTGGTTCCGTAGGTCCTTCCAGCTTCATACACAAATAAACAACAATTGGTTGTTGGAATTTTACCAAAAACATCTCTTACTGGCACCAAAACCAGTATAATATAAACAGCAACAACACTTGTTTGACTCAATGTAAACTCAAGTAACTTGCTAATTTTCGTATGGCCTACTCTTTGGCTCTATTAGCTGTTTGTTTGCTTGAGTACAACTCTCATAAATAATAGGAGGCAGGAAACACATGTTGCCACAGGAGAGCTTTTTATGTACTGAAGTGATGCTCATGTCTCAAGCCCAACAAGGTGAGTTATGTAACCGGTATAGATTATGCTTAGGTGTGTTTGATTTAAACTCACTGGGCTTATTTTGGACACATTTTAATGATATTAAATAATTCCACTTTTCATTAATCTTCCTCTTTGTCTGCATGTTCCAAGATTTTTCAATGCACACAGGCTCTTCATTTACTTTCAGTGTGAAATTAATAAATTCATGGGATAGAACTTAGATATCAGAAAATGTAGGGGTCATGACACCCCACTTCCTTTGTTTATTTGTAACTATTACCCAGAAACCCCAGAGGCTGCTTCTTGGGTTAAATATTATTAACTGTTATTAACTGTTTTGGTGTGCTCCTCATCTTATTTGTCATAACTTAAGCAGTCCTTTAGGGAAAAGCTTGTAAACAGGGCTGGGCCTGACCGAAAATCAGTGATAGATGATTAAATAATCTATTTTTTGTCATTGAATGTCCTGTGGTCATGGAATGGTAAATTGGCAGGAAGTACCCAAAATATTAGTTTACTTATTCAAATGCCACAAACAATATAAATATTAAACAATATAAATTAGGCTACACTTTCATAAAACATAAAAAGATTATTATTAATATTTTTTTTACTTGGATAAAAAAAAAAAAACATATCTTAAACAGGGCATTGTATTCTATACATAAAAATAATCAGTGACAAATGATATGAGCTTATCATTTAGAAAGCTATTAAGCAGCCTTGTAAATTATTTTGTCAATTGATATATAAACTAGATGTGACATTTGTTTTCCCTTTAGGCGAGATTTGGACTGTTTCAGTCACTGCCTTAATATACTGTCTTATGCTAGATCACAAGAGTGTGGTCACTGGGAGACGTTTGATCTGCTCGGCAAGAAAAACGCTTCCTTGACTATTTAGCAGTACTTGTAAGGTATTTCAAGATGAGCCAGTTAATCTGGATGAAGCCAGTTTCAGAAATATCAAGTGTTATAAAAAAAAGAATAAGAAAGTAACTGTTAGTTTGAGAACCCAAACATTTTATTTTACTTGTGATACATAATTTTTTGTTCCAGGGTTATAAAGCATGCACAAACAACAAAAAGCAAATGTAAAAAAAAACATACATCATGCCCAATTAGATATTTCGGGCTGATTGATGCTCTTGCTCTATTTACAATATTTTGTTTGCTTGCATTTGGTCTAACTACCACAACCTGCACGCTTCCAAACCTGAAGGACATGGAATGGAAATAAGGGAATAGACTATTTGGCATGTTACCCTACTTGACACTCATTACAATGTGGTCCTGTGCAATTTGTTCTAAGTTCAAAAACAGTAAAACACCTAAACATTCCATTGTCCAGCCCTAATTAGCAGGTTATAATCTTTAGCTAATACTGTAGTGCTTCAGGGACTTGACACATGCTGTAATCCAAATGGCCTTTATCAAAGTGTTGCCAAGGATTACACAGCATGTTTTTGCTGCAGATATTAGACAAATGTCCAACAGTTCATGTATTATTACCCCTCCAGTACTATTAAAAACCCTCCCACCAAACCTGAGACAGGCCAGTCAGTGGAACGAAGAGAGAAATCAGCTACTCTGTATGAGCAGCCACAGGTCAAGACATTTCAATGAAACTTTTTTATTGCCCTCCGGTTTGCTTGTAAAAACTGTCAGGGATGAGAGCAGTGATCCTCCGTCCATTCAGTTCAGTGGTCTGAAGCGACAAACCTCTTAGTAATTCAAAGTGGGACTTCATCATAGGCCTGTACCATAATCCCTACGCTGTAAATTAATCCAGCAATGATTGTTTGTTCTCCGGACACTCAGAAACCAGAGTCTCTTCATGTCGCATGATTCAAAATGCGGTTTGTGTCAGTTCCCTTATCTCTGCTGTGGTAAGTGAAACATGCCATTCTAATTTGATCACATTAAAAACAAATTTGTCACCCATATTTACAACTGGTATGATGTTTAGGCTACATGTTGTTTGCTTTCGTTGTGACCTGCATGGACCAGACATAGGATCTTAACTCGCCCAAAATGCTATGATTCACTTGACTTCTATCTGTCCCACACAAATCCAACAGGCCCACTGGCTGAACATGGAAATGTTTCTAGAATACACAGTGGAAACCCCAAATTGAATCCAAGTAAGCATGACAAAAGGGCCCCATGCAGGAAACCACAACTGTAATTGCTACTAAGGTGTGACTATTACAGCAACTGGGGTAATCTGAACCTCTCTAAATCCACCCAGACTTAAACATGCTCTCTCTGTGCCAGGCAAGCAGCACACAGTGTTACAGTATTGCATGCTTTTCTCTTCACCTTGCCATGTTGAACTTCACTCAGTGACTATAACACAACAAACCCAAGCCTACATCACTTGACAATCAAGGCCAAAAGCTTTCCTTCTTTATGAGGGAGACATTTCTGAATCTTCTACATTTCTGATTAATTATGTGAAATCAGTCTGTGATTGCGATGAATTTTCCAAGGTTTATCGTTACTTTTTCCTCAGTTTTTGTCCTTGCGGCTATCTATGGGCTGTCAAAATTATATATATATATATATTGTGGTGCATAGTTATTTGTTTGTATATTAGTGTTACCTTCTGAATGACAACCTCTGCACTAACAGCCATAATTCATTTATTTATTTTCCCATTAAAACATGTAGTATAATAGAAATTACAAAATGACCTTCCATTCTTCCTGCTGCTAGATGGAAATTGTTGTAACATAGCATGTTTTGAGTGACTGTATGTTAATAAAATATATAGTAAAGGGAGTTTTAAGTCAAATCATTAATTGCCTGTTTGAATCGCAATACTTCATTAGTTTATTAATATATGTTCCTTTATTTAGTCAGGAAAAACACACATGTTTAACTCTTTAGTAAGTTGCAGTAACGATTCATAGATGTTCACTATTTGAACATCATCAATTAGCGGAAAAAATAAACAGGCACTATTTCTTTGAAAGAGTCTAGCTTGAAATATGAACTTGGACACCCTGTCACATCAAACCTGTGATATTTTTTGTCTGGTTTGGGTGGGTCCCTGTAGTCTATGTTGGCAGCAGGGCCTTTGCTATCCTACCAGTGATTTTAAACCTTTGTGAGCCCTCGCTGTTTTAATGGAGGGGAGGAGGATGCTTGGCTGTGGCTTTTTATCCCGGCTGCCTGCGTTGGTTTCTGCCCTGTTCTCATTTCAGTCTCCTGGGAATGGGCGGAGGATCCTCTCCATTCTCTCTCTGGAGCCCAATGAACTGGTGCTCCTCGTCTCCATCCCTTTCCCTAAGGGCATAGCAAAAGACCAGGAGCCCTTCCTGTCCCATTGACCCCAGACCAACGGAAGAATAACTTGATATCAACATACCTAGCTTCCGTTTTTCATATTCCACAATTGTTCCCCTGTAACCAATAGGGGACATAAAAGGCAGACTATAATATGAGCCATGTTAACTCACCACTAGCTAAAGAAAGGGGATGAACACTGGACACCCCTGCATTTACCTGTGGCTTGGGGAGGGACACTAATGCGCACACATCTTATCTGCTTTGTGATATTTAATTTTCTTTCATAGGATAATATGCTTAGTTTTTTGTTGTTATTATGAATACAAAAGTTATCACGTTATTTTAGTGTCAGGCTGTTGGTTTTTTGTGTTTAACAGAGAGGTTAATTGCATTTTAGGCCTAAAAGATAAATTTACGGGAACACCCCAAAACCTATGTAACCTAAAGTCATTGTTATTACCTTTTCACATTATTTTCTTCAGGTTGATAGTCTGTTACTACAATGTTTGGAGATAATGTCACTTGTACTTGAATGTGCATAAGCTGTGATAAGCTAACTCTCCTAGCGTACGTAATTATTATCAAGCCAAATATTTGAATGAAAAACATTTCTGGAAAATCTATACAGTGCTGTCAATCAAATGCACAGATACACATATACAAAAAATTGCTGAAAGCATGGTGTTGAAAACATTCCTGATGGTAATATTTTATGACTCGTAAGTTAAATTTGGTTATTTGGAGGTAATAATCTACAGACTGTGGAGACATTTTAAAATAAAAGCTTTGAAAGCTGATTCATCAACATGTTCTGAAACAAAGTTGGCTGATGTTTTCTTGACTTGTACGTGCACTGCCTTAATCCCTCCTCAAAGTAATAAGCAATGCTTTCTGACAAGAACCTTTTAGTAGAAGTTGACATCGACAAGAAATGTTTAATGCTGTCCAATTGAGATAAGGCTTAGTTGACAGGCTACCGCAAATTGGAATGACTGTACCTGCCAAGGCAAAAAGAACCAAGCTGTTTGGGGGCGGGTTAGGGGAATGTACATACAAGCATTAGTAACCCAAAGTGTGACATGAAATCGCATTCCTCAAAACAAACACATTTACACACAGGACGTCAGGAGACAGGCCCACATTCTACCGTGACATAAGCTGAAATGAATCTATGACGGGCTCTAGCTTGGTAAACACATAAAACAACCCCGGAGGAGGGGCGGGATTATGTAAATGTCCCTAATTCTGACCTTAACGATCATTCAGGCATATGGTAAGCCTGAAGACAGGGCCCCCCCCGCCACAACAACTCAGTTCCGGAGACACACTCGAATACCAAAAACACTGTTCAAAAGCAGCCCAAAACTGCAATCAGCAAAGGACCAAAATGTCTACATTTTTTAAACGTAATGTAATTAGTAACAAAAATGTAAGTAGTTAGTGTTAGTATCACATCAGTTACAGAGATCACGTTTTTTAAATATACATAAA
>JACXGJ010001305.1:0-87936 GCA_016801105.1 Esox niger | reverse complement strand
TAATAAAGATGAGCTGACATATGCTCTGTATTGTAGAGACAATAACACACAAAGACAAAGGGAGCAGAGGGAACATATATACTGAGGGGAATGACTAAATGATGATCAGGTGCGCTAAACGAGACAACAGGTGCAATGAGATGATGAGATGGGGCGATGGTGTCAGAAGGTTGGTGACGTCGAACGCCGAAGCCCGCCTTCTGCAGGGGGAGGATGGGCAGTAGATGGCGTGGTCGTCACATGTACTCTGTGTAACTATTGCATTATTTCTATTTTCACTGTAAAGGACATTGAATTGCTTCTATGTATTAATTGTACTATATAAATAAACTTGCTTGCTTTCTAAAACATTTTTAACAAAACAAGTTTTTCCACTGCTAGATGGTCCAACGACCAGAGCAGAGAAAGGTAAATGCAGTCTTCAATCAAAACCTACAAACTCCATCCAATCTAATCAGAAGCCGAATTGCAATGTGGTACCGTTTGCAAAAAGCACTCTGTCATACACCACCCTGAATGTTTTGATGAGTGGGGCATTGTGCAGATGGAACACTTTTTATCCCTGAATTCTTTTGTAAGATGTAAAGATTTCCTCACCAGCTTTGTCCTTTATGAAACGCTCGACCAAACGTGTGACTGATTCCAGGTTTACCTTTGGGGTGTTTACGCAGTTGTTTTAGTCCTAAACCCCAAAATTAGAAATTTCAAAATGGTTTGAATAAATGAATTCTGTAAATTGCTTAAAGTTTTGAAACACTTCTGTTAGCCTTATTGACTCTAATTATTTCAAGATCCAAACATATGCCTTCTTTATCATGATTATCCTGAATGTACCTGTCTTTGCTCTCTTGATCTGTGGCTGATGCAAGATAACCCGAAGCCATCTACTTGCCTCTCAGGAAAGTCTTGATATACTCTTTAAAAAGAGTATCTGATTTTCTGGTAAAGTTCAGACTTCATAGATTTCAGCCACAATGTAATCTTTCTATAGAGCCTTATTAAACTCCTCAGTAACCCATATACCCGTCAGAGCCCTCTTCATCAGAAAGATCACAGGGATGTTGCTGATTTATTGTTGTCACAGCATGTGCGACAAAGACAAAAGAATAGCTTCCCATTAACCCCATGGGTTTGTAACACTGGAAGAAACAAGCCCCGAGGAGGGTAAACTGTTGCCTTAATCAGCCTGAAATGGGTTTGGGGCAATTCAAAGTCATTATGAATGATTTTAGGATGACCAAGAGGAAAGGGGTATTTGCTCATGACACATGAGGATAAGGGATGTAAAGTCACTAATGTATTGTTTCATCCTCTTGGGTTAAATGTCGTAAAGTCAAAGCATTGGTGCGCCCTCCAAATAGTGCATCTCTGGGTTCCAGGGGCTCTGGCATGCCAAAAGTATCCATAAAAGCTCGAACCTGAGGGTCAAGAACTTTTCAAGTGAGCCCACTCGTTTTCCCACAAAACCACCACTTTCAGACCATAATCAACCTGTTAGGATTTCTGTTGGTCTTGGAACTCTAGATACATGTCACCAAAACTCTTTTGAGTTAAAGCACACATTTCCTGTGGCAAAAAGCATGATGTACATCTGTGAAACATTACTCAAAAGCTGTCTGACAACACCGTTGATTGCTGCATAACCGTCTACATGATAAGGGCAAAACTGTTTTTCACCCCGCTTTCTTCAGGCATGTTGAAGAAAGATGTTTTTTTTTCTCTGCCAGGTATTCCAACCATTGTATGGATCCACTAGAATATGATTTGTACTGCATCCTATAGCTATCAGGTGAGAGAATGGCTATCCTTTCCTCGGGAAAGGAATGAGTATGATAGGTCTTCATGCAAGCCGATGCAATAGTTATACAACTCAAGGGATCATTGCCTGCGTCATTGATTACTTCCTCTCTGAACTTGAGACAACCTTGACGCAAGATAGCCACATCATCAAAATCAAACATCTCGTTACGGACTGTCTCATACCACGCCATAAAAGTCTCTCTCTTGACTATCATCTGATCAGCTCCATACATTTTGGGACCGATGTAATTGAGATTCTCCTCAGAGCTGAAAAAAATGCGGAAACCAACTTTTAACAGCTGTTTCCAAACTGAGAGTATCGGGCATTTCAGAGTTTCATGGGAAGAAACCTAAGACTGTCAATATATCGTTGATCAAATGCGGTATCTATAAAACATAACACCTTGCTTCCTTGTGTTATAAGAGTAGGAGTTACACCTTGCATTATCAAGGGGTTTAAAAAGTGGTAGGAAGGTTAACCTATGGAATTATGGACTATGAAAGTGTACTTTCTATATTTGTTTTTCCGAAAGTGTTAAAAAAGAGCATGGCACAATCCTGTCCCTTAGCCGCCCACACTTTACCCTCGAAGGTCATGCTAGACACTAATACAGAAATACATGTGTTAACCTGTTGAGTCATTCTGTCGGGTTTCAAAGTCATAAAATATTATTTTTTCTGAGGGCTTCTCTTGATTCAAAGATTGAATGTACAGTGAGGCAAAAAAGTATTTAGTCAGCCACCAATTGCAAGTTCTCCCACTTAAAAAGATGAGAAAGGCCTGTAATTCCAGAGAATCACATTGTAGGATTCTTTATGAATTTATTGGTAAATTCCTCTGTAAAATAAGTATTTGGTCACCTACAAACAAGCAAGATATCTGGCTCTCACAGACCTGTAACTTTTTCTTGAAGAGGCTCCTCTGTCCTCCACTCATTACCTGTATTAATGGCACATGTTTGAACTTGTTATCAGGGTAAAAGACACCTGTCCACAACCTCAAACAGTCACACTCCAAACTCCACTATGGCCAAAACCAAAGAGCTGTCAAAGGACACCAGAAACCGAATTGTAGACCTGCACCAGGCTGGGAAGACTGAATCTAGGTAAGCAGCTTGGTGTGAAGAAATCAACAATTATAAGAAAATGAAAGACATACAAGACCACTGATAATCTCCCTCGATCCGAGGCTTCACGCAAGATCTCACCCTGTGGGGTCAAAATGATCACAAGAACGGTGAGCAAAAATCCCAGAACCACACGTGGGCACCTAGTGAATGACCTGCAGAGAGCTGGGACCAAAGTAACAAAGGCTACCATCAGTAACACACTAGGCCGCCATGGACTCAAATCCTGTAGTGCCAGACGTGTCCCCCTGCTTAAGCCAGTACATGTACAGGCCTGTCTGAGGTTTGCTAGAGAGCATTTGGATGATCCAGAAGAGGATTGGGAGAATCTCATATGGTCAGATGAATGTAAATAACTGGATTCAAAATAGGATACATTGTTTTGTATAGAATCACCCCTAATTTCTAATTGCAATACATCTCTAGGCCCAGCGTAGGCTGAAAAGGTTGTGAATATTGTAAAGTATGAGACACAGAACGGTTCAGTCGTCTACGAGGTAGCTAAATATCGCTATGAAATAATTCACTTTGTTTGCTATGTCACCATAAACGGGAGTGTCAACTAGAACCGTGGCATTAGTAGTTTTGTAAATCATACACCATATATTGAGATCCTGACTTTTAGATGTCACTCTTATAGCTCTCAACACTTTTCCGTTTACTTCAAACTCGTTAGCAAAGTCTGGACCTCTAATGACTATGCTAAAAAAAATTTACACATATAATACCATTCATAAACCCAGAGCAAGGGTTTAAATGTACCCTGTTCTAAAGTACTACCGCTTTGAGAATCTGTATGTATGGGTTTTTTCTTGGTAGAATAGATCTGTAATAGTGAATTGATTGAATCGTAAATATATGTTAAGCTATTATCACTCGTTTTGATCTCGCACTTTAAATTCTCTGGCAGTCTATGTATGAGCCTTTCACTGTCTGAATCTGTATACCTTGGCAGTTTCGGGCAGAATGCATAATTTGTTCTAGCTGACATATTTGAGATCTCTTCAGATACATAACCTTTTATTATTTAACCGGTATAACAGACAGCAGAGTTCGTAACCCTCATGAGGGGTGGAGCTATACCCAGAACCAACCCTAACCAACAGCTGTCATAGACATCATAGAAAGAAAACATCCCTCGGGATTTACTTATTTACAATTTCAGGAAGTTCCGATGATCAATACCCCTGACACAGAATACTGTCACACCCCCATTGAGATTCATTTATTTGTGACATTTAATGTATGGATCCACTGTTGAGGTTCACGCCCCTGGTGTCATTTGTGTATTCAGATTCCACGGCTATAATGTACAACTTCACTTTAGATTCAGGATAATCAAACGCAAAGCCAACCGTTTTTCCAGCCGCCATCTCATGCTGATCCATCAGCTGCTTAAACTGAGGTATTTGTGTTCTATACACATTAAGAAAACGCTTCTTTGGCACATCGTATATTTCTGGAATGTATACTTTGTCACTCCTCAGTTCTGCAACCTTTTTCTTAAGTCACGGATATCACTGGTGTATCGCTAACCACAGATGCCATCTTGATTCTTATACAGAGTAAAAAACATTTTCATCTACACAAATAAATAAGAGAAGTCTAACTCTTATTTATTGGTAAATCTGTGAAAAACAGCTACTGCTCAACACTGCTTGCTCTGCTCCTCTCTGTAAGCTAAAATCTCAAGAAACCCTACACCCCAAGTTGCTTACCCTCTTTTCCCAGAGAATCAAACACTAACACATGCTCAACCCCCCACAGCCTTGCATCTCAAGGAATCCAACACCCTCTCCTACCCAGAGGAGGACGGAAGACCCTGAAAAACAACTGTCCAAATATTAACACCCACCCTCAGACCTTCTCTAACCGGACATGTAACCCCCCAGAAAAACACAACTGTTAACATGCCAGGGGACATAAATTAACAACCATTAAAAAGCAGTTTTCATAATCCTTTTGACCTAACCCCTCTCATCCCACAGAATCACCTGCTCTACCCCTCCCTCTCTAACAGGACATGGACCCCCAGGAAAAACACAACTTTTAACATGCAAGGGGACATCAATTATTAACAAACATAAAAAAAACGTTCCCATAATCCTTTTGACCTAAACCCTCTCATCCCACAGAAACACCTGCTATACCCACCCCCCTCCCACCGGATAGGGGCCCCCCGGAAAAACAAATGCTACATTCCAGTCATTAATCACAATCATATTCTCACACATATGCAGCTGTCAAAGCAATCAGTCTTTGACAGGCGGTGAATCCTATCTTCTTCTCATAGAGCAGAAGAGATAACAACAAAGAGACCTGCAATTAAAAATGCAGTCTATGTTCAGGCAGTACCTTAAATAATAATAATATTTTGTATGGTTACACAAAAAAGCAATATATCACAAAAACGGAATTTCTAACAATACAAAATATTAAACGAATAAATAATATTGTGATGGTCAGCTGTGTTGAGTGTTTGTGCGTTGTTTTGTATTCCTTACAGCAGAGGCAGTGGCAGGAGAAACAGATTTATTTTCTGTATTTCAAAAGAAACACACAGACTTCCAAGATGTTTAGTCTTGTTACACAAATGATCAATACAAGCAAGTACCTTTTGCTGCTGTGGCCCAGATTGTGTTTGGTCAGTGTCCATACAGTATAATAAGTGCCATGGGAAGCCTCCTATTAACATGGAAATCAGAGGCTCAAATGTAAATTTTAGGTCAGACTGTCTCGCTAACCATCATCTTGCCAAAGGCAAATATAAAAAAATATAGAGGCCAAGAAGAGTGACCTAAAGTCAATGTATAAGCACATGCCTGCTAAAATGAAAAGTAATAATAATGATAGTTTTGTGTAAAGTAAAAAAATGAAGACATGCTTAATGTGTAACTTGATTGTATTGCCTAACTGCATATGAATTGACATGTTGAATGTGAATGTTCTAATGATTCAAATATAAATATTATACGTTATTTCAAAATCTAATTAATGTATACATTTTTCACATGTAGTGTATGTGTTGGAACAATGTTTTGCAATATGGCTATATTTATCCCTTGAAACTAACGGTTTCTTATAGTGATGGTGAGATGGAACCTTATATTTCCGAACCGGATAAGAGCACTCAGAATTAGAATTAGAATAAGGTTCCATCTGCATTTGAACTATTCCAAAAAAGAAAATTTCCTATTGTCCCAGGATTCTAATATGTCTTACCCTAAGTACAACAAGGGTGATGGCCTTGTTAAGATATAAAGAATAAATATACTAAGTAAAACCATTGCTAACAGGGATGTAATCTTTGATGCTCTATATCTCTGAATCATGGACGCAGATGGAACCTTATAATTCTAAGCTCATAACATGTGGGTGGGATATATTAGGCAGAAAATGAACATTCTGTACTCAGTTGATGTGTTAGACGCAGGACAAGGATGACTTTGACAAGAGCCAAATTGTGATGGCTTAACGACTGGGTCACAGCATCTCCAAAACTGCAGCCCTTGTGGGGTGTTCCTGGTCTGCAATGGTCAGAACCTAATCAGAAGTGGTCCATGGAAGGAAAGGCGGTGAACTGGCAACATGATCATGGGCAGCCAAGGCTCATTGATACCTGTGGGGAGTGAAGGCTGGCTCGTGTGGTCCGACCCAACAGACACACTACTGTCGCCTGTTTAGCTGAAAAGGTTAATACTGGTACTGATAGATAGGTGTCAAAACACACGGTGGTGCATTGCAGTTTGTTGCGTATGGGGCTGCGTAGCCACAGACCAGTCAGGGTGCCCATGCTGACCCCTGTCCACTGCCAAAAGTGCCAACAATGGGCATGTGAGCATCAGAACTGGACCCTGGAGCAATGGAAAAAGGTGGCCTGGTCGGATGGATCAAAATGTTTTTATATCACGTGGATGGCCGGGTGCGTGTGCATCGCTTACCTGGAGAACACATGGCACCAAGATTCACTACAGGAAGCAGGCAAGCCGACAGAGGCAGTGGGCTGCTTTGGGTAATGTTCTGCTGGGAAAACATGGGGCCTGCCATTCATGTGGATGTTACTTTGACACCTATATCCTACCTAAGCATTGTTGCAGACCATGTGCACCCTTTCATGGCAACGGTATTCTCTGATGGCATTGGCCTCTTTCACTTGGATCTTGTGCCCTGCCACAAAACAAAAATGGTTCAGGAATGGTTTTAGGAACATAACAACATGTTCAAGGTGTTGACTTGGCCTTCAATTTCCCCAGATCTCAATCCAGTTAAGCATCTGTGGGATGTGCTGGACATACAAGTCCGATCTATGGAGGCCCCACTTTGCAACTTACTGGACTTAAAGGATCTGCTGCTAACGTCTTTGTGCCAGATACCACAGCACATTTTCAGAGGTCAGGTGGAGTCAATGCCTCATTTTGGCGGCAAAAGGGGGACCTACACAGTATTAGGCAGGTGGTCATAAGGTTACAGCCGGTCGGTGAAGATAGCAATAAAAATTCAAAATTTAAATGTGATTGGTTTAATGATATGGCACAGTCTGCACATGCATGGCATGGTAAATATGTGCAACACAAGCAACAAATAGTGATTTTGTCATGGAAACTGGCTATTGGATGACAGAGTTCCTTGTTAGCAACTCTGGCAATATGGGAGAATAACTAAACATTTAATACTATTATAATGATATTATCTGTTGCAAATTAATTAATTATTAATCATATAAAACACAATGACAGTTTCACTGCCAAAGCTGCTTCTTTTGCAGGATCCTGATTTCAACAGACAGATAGCTGTCATCATACTTCTGTGAAGTTTTTAATTGCAACCAAGTTTACTGACCAGCTGTTCTTTAATGCAGGGACATAGGCTACATCATCATGTGGATGAAATTATCAGTGAGCGGATTTGCCCAAATGGATCTTTAGTTTTGAGATATTTGCTGAAGGACGGGCAGTGCGTGATCAAAACCTATAGTCAGCAGCCTAATTCTTATGGCCTAAGCAAAATCATCAGTGAACATGTTTTTTTACTGTTTTAACTAGGAGGTACTGCGTGTGTGCTGAGCGGTCAACCTCTGGACACAGCTAAAGTGAAGATGCAGACCTTCCCCACCATGTATCGAGGCTTCCTCCATTGTTTTACTGCCACATACAAGTAAGTTTTGCCCTCTTTGTGCAAAAATGAAATGAAAATTACACTGGACATTCCTGGAGGGTCTTTTATGGAGCGTACATAACCCCAAATCCCTGAATAAACCATGTGTCCAATAATTTCTACACAAATTGTGGTATTGTTCATTTATTTGCACACATCTTTGACCATGCTTACACACAGTAACTAGTGGTGGAAGAAGAAACTTCCTTTTACCAAGCTACATTTGCCAGCTCTGACTGGAGGATTCGTGACAGGCCAGTGTCAAGATATAATTTCTCCACCTAGTCCTGGGCCTACCCAGAGGTCTCCTCCAAGCTAGACGTGCCTGGAACACCTCCCAAGGGAGGGGTTCTGGGGGCAACCTTACCAGATGCCCCAACCACCTCAGCTGGCTCTTTTCACTGCAAAGGAGCAGCAGCTCTACTCCCATGTTCCTCACGGATGACTGAGCTTCTCACCCTATCTCTAAGGGAGATGCCAGCCACCCTTCTGAGAACTAATTTCAGCCCCTTGTACCCGCGATCTAGTCCTTTCCGTCATGACCCAGCGTTCATGACCATAGGTAAAGGTAGGAACGAAAATTGACCAGTATATTGAGAGCTTTTCCTTCCGGCTCAGCTCTCTTTTCGTCACAACGGTGCGGTATAGCGAATGAAATACTGCCCCCGCTGCTCCGATTCTCCAGCCAATCTCCCGCTCCATTTTTCCCTCACTCGCAAACAAGACCCAGAGATACTTGAACTCCTTTACATGGGATAACGTCTCATTCCCTACCCGGAGGAGGCACTTTCCATGGCTTCAGATTTAGAGGTGCTAATCCTCATCCCAACCGCTTCACACTCGGCTGCGAACCGGTCCAGTGAGGGCTGGAGGTCACAGACCGATGATGCCATCAGGACCACATCATCTGCAAAAAGCAGCGATGAGATCCTTAGCCCAACGAACGCAGCCCTGGCGGAGGCCAATCCCCACCCGGAACAAGTCCGAATTACTACTGAAAACCCGAACTCAGCTCTCACTTTGGACAGGCTATGATATTTCATGTAATTTAACCACAAAATCTTACAAATTCCCTGAACATAAAGAAAATACGTTCAGGGAATTTGTAATGAAATAAATCCAAATAAAGTAGTAAATTGTTAAAGGGGCCATATGTAAGATTTGTACTACACTACTATCATCATTAAATTCTACATTTACAAGCCGACATCTGCAGTTAATGTTTTAAGTTAATAGTTCAAAATAAATATTTATTATTTTGGGTCTTGTATTTAAACATTCTTATTGGTAATTTTTTTGATCAAAAAGGCAGAGGTGCACTGGGGTGGGCAGGCTCGTCAGTCTGTGGACAGGCAGTGGTTGGCGACAGGGGCAGGGGTACACAGCATTCCACAACCGTCAGGATGACTGTGTTGCCATTGAACAAGGAAAGACCTGTAACAAAGTCCAGAGAGACTCAGGCCACCCCGGAACAGGAATCAGTTGCAGAATACCCGACGAGGCTCTGCGTGAACTCTGTCTGTGGAATTTCTCTGTGCTCTGTATTTTCCATACCCCATAAATGCCCCCATTACGCCTACTAATGAGCTATAGATTGGTGCTGGCACCCTGGTACACACCCACTTCTCCAGTCCTCCACCTGATCATGCACTTGCCACAATGATAGTAGACTAACTGAAAACAGGCCACATGCTAATTACATAAATTCTCTAGTTAAATAATTCTCAACCCATGACCCAATTATGTATCCATAACGCACAAGGAAACAGTTTGTGTGCTACATGATTGATAGCCCTCACCTGATTGTTTCTTCTCAAGTGTCCAATCACAGTGTTTTATGCATAAAGCACACTGTCCAATATGGACAGCACTATCAGAGGGATGAGGTCCCATTGCATTTGGTTTAACGCTCAACTTCAAGCATAAGTGCATAAATGCACACAATGCAAATAAAAAAAATATTTATTTATGTATTTATTTCATATTATGCTACGTTTTGTCCTCCATGTGTATGTTTCCTATGGGCTTGAAGGGATTATTTTGAATATATATGAGTAAATAGGGCCACACAAACTCTGAGTCTGATAACAAGGGGTATTTATCAATTATAATTTCCTACCAGAGTGTGTAAAATGGCCCTAGGATTGTTTGATAAATCATAAATTTGTTCGCACATTCTTAGTTATTTTTGTAAGTACGCATTTTGGATAGTTTCTACAAAATGTTAACAAATAAGGCTTGTGCAGTCAGGGTTAAATTTAGTTGCATTCCCCTAATAAAAAGTATTTGGGCTGTTTATAGTGTTAGGGAGTAATCCAAATTACATATTGAAAATTGTTGTAATGGGACTTTAATGAAACTTCTCAACTCTACAGGCAGGTGGGGCTACGGGGTCTCTACCAGGGGACCAGCCCGGCCCTGATGGCCAACATTGCTGAGAACTCTGTCCTCTTCATGAGCTATGGATTCTGTCAGGATGTGGTCCGGATGATGGCAGGGCTCAACAGTGAGGTTCCACTCAGGTAGTGAGAAAGCACTGGGTTGGCTGCCCAGCTGTTTTGTCTTTGAACATTCACACCAGTCTGTAACCATTTACAACCAGCCAGATGTCACGTCCTGACTATGGCCCCAGCCAGTGCGAAGATGGCTAGGGGCATAGCCAGGACGTGACAGCAGAGTCATTTTGAGAACAAGAAAATGGTGCATCAGTGTCATACATGTAGTCATAATAATCTCTCTTCTCTGTCTCAGTGACATGCAGAAAGCATGTGCTGGGTCAGTAGCATCCATATTCTCCTCCCTGGTTTTATGCCCTACTGAGCTCGTCAAGTGTCGTCTTCAAGCAATGTATGAGATGGAAGCATCGGGCAAGATTGCAAAGGGTCAAAAGTGAGTTTTTGGGAGGGATACTTGTATTTTTGCATAAAAAGTGTTGCCCTGTTTCTCCCTGTTTATTCCTAAAACCGGTTGTGCGAATTGTCCTTGTACAACAGCTGTGTTTTCATAGTCTCCCAATACCCCTCATAAAATACCCCTTTTGTGCCTTTAAAAGGCAAATTGTGAAACACAACATTTTGTATTTGTTCCTTATTTTGGCACTGTACTGAAATACTTTGAATTTAACATACAATTTAAATGTTTTTGTCGTGTAAATATTGGGAGGAACTCCCACAGCACCTCCTACAGTATCTCCCGGGGGACCTGGTCATATGCCTTCTCCAGATCCACAAAACACATGTAGACCGCATGGGCATATTCCCATGCCCCCTCCAGGATCTTTGCAAGAGTAAAGAGTTAGTCGGTTGTTCCACGACCAGGACGGAATCCTCATTGTTCCTCTTCAAACTTAGGTTCAACTATCTGCTGAACCCTCCTTCCCAGCACCTTTTGAGTAGACTTTCCCAGGGAGGCTGAGTAGTGTGATACCCCTATAATTGGCACACACCCTCTGGTCCCCCTTTTTGAACAGGGGAACCACCACCCCGATCCGCCACTCCTTAGGCACTGCCCCCGATTCCAACGCAATGTTGATTCCCACACAACTAAAGCCTTCAACATTTCTGGATGAATCTCATCAATCCCCGGAGCTTTGCCACTGGGGAGTTGTTGAACTACCTCTGACTTCTGCCAAGGAGATTGACAATGCTTCCCCATCAGCCTCCAGCTGTGCCTCTACTATAGAGGGTGTGTTAGTGGGATTTAGGAGTTCCTCAAAGTGTTCCTTCCATCGCCCAATCACCTCCTAGGTTGAGGTCAACAGTGTCCCATCCTTACTGTACGCAGCTTGGATGGTTCCACCGTTTCTCCGTCCTGGGGTGGCAGACGATTTTCCAGAAACACCTTTGTTTGGTGCCGACTGAAAGTCCTTCTCCATGGCTTCCCCGAACTCCTCCCACACCCGCTGTTTGCCTCTTTCACATCCGAGGTTGCAGCCCCTCGGGTCCGCTGGTACTCTGCAACCGCCTCTGGAGTCCTCCGGGATTACCTCCTCCTGATCATCGGTGTCCACCAAGGTGTTCGAGGGTTTCTGACCCTTGAGGCACCTAAGACCGTTAAACTACAGCTCCCTGCCGCAGCTTCAGATCAATGCCCCCAACCTTCACAGGCATGTCAGGAAAGCTCAGCCGGAGGTGTGAGTTAACTCGCACTATCCGTTTGGGATTCCCTGGTCTGTCCAGAGTCTTTCTCCACCCCCTGACCTTACTCATCACCAGTTGGTGATTGGTTGACAGCTCCGCCCCCTCTTTACCCGAGTGTCCAAAACATGCGGCCTCAGACCCGATGACACGCTTATAAAATCGGTCATCGACCTTTGGCCTAGGGTGTTTTGGTACCACGTACACTTATGAGCATCCTTATGTTTGAACATGGTGTTCGTTATAGATAATCCATGACTTGCACAGAAATCTAACATCAAGCAACCACTCGAGTTCAGATCAGGGAGGCTGTTCCTCCCTATCACGATTCTCCCGGTGTCTCTATCATTGCTCACGTGCACATTGAAGTCCCTAGCAGAATTATGGAGTTCCCTACTGGAGCCCCATACAGGACTCCATTCAGGGTCTCCAAGAAGGCCAAATAGTCCGAACTGCTGTTCGGGGCATATGCACTAACAACAGTCAGAGTTTCCCCCCCACAACCCGTAGGCGTAGAGAGACGAACCTCTCATCCCCCGGGGTAACTCCAAAATAATGGCGATCAGCTGGGGGCTTATGAGTATCCCAACCCCCGCCTGGCGCCTCACACCCTGGGCAACTCTAGAGAAGAATAGTGTCCATCCCCTATCCAGGGGTCCTAACTGATAGTGCTCCACCTCCCCCACAAGTTCCGGCTCCTTCCCCCACAGAGAGGGGATGTTCCATGTCCCCAGAGCCAGACCCTGCCGCCCGGGCTCTGTCCATCGAGGCCCCTGGCCATCACTGCCACCCATATGGCAGTGCTCCCGACCCCAGTGGTTCCTCCCATGAGTGGTGCGAGATACTGTGGAAGGTACTGCGGGAGTATGGGCTGAGGAGGTCCCATTTTAGGGCTATCCAATCCCTGTATGTCCAAAGTGAGAGCTGTGTTCCGGTTCTCGGTAGTAAGTCAGACTCATTCCAGGTGGGGGTTGGCCTTCGCCAGGGCTGCGCTTTGTCACCAATCCTGTTTGTAACGTTTATGGACAGGATTTTGAGGTGTAGTCGTGGTGAGGAGGGGTTGCAGTTCGGTGGGCTGGGGATCTCATCGCTGCTTTTTGGAGATGATGTGGTCCTGATGGCATCATTGGTCTGTGACCTCCAGGCCTCACTGGACCGGTTCGCAGCCGAGTGTGAAGTGATTGGGATGAGGATTAGCACCTCTGAATCTGAGGCCATGGTTTTCAGCAGGAAACTGATGGAGTGCCTCCTCCGGGTAGGGAATGAGGCGTTACCCCAAGTAAAGGAGATCAAGTATCTCAGGGTTTTGTTTGCAAGTTAGGGGAAAATGGACCAAGAGATTGGCCGGAGAATTGGAGCAGCTGGGGCGGCATTGCATTCGCTTTACCGCACCGTTGTGACGAAAAGAGAGTTGAGCCGGAAGGCAATGCTCTCAATATACCGGTCAATTTTCGTTCCTACCATCACCTATGGTCATGATGGATGGGTCATAACCGAAAGAACAAGATCGCAGGTACAAGCGGCTGAAATGAGTTTTCTCAGAAGGGTGGCTGGCGTCTCCCTTAGAGATAGGTTGAGAAGCTCAGTCATCCGTGAGGAACTTGGAGTAGAGCTGTTGCTCCTTTGCATCGAAAGGAGTTCCAGTTGAGGTGGTTTGGGCATCTGCTAAGGATGCCCCCAGGACATCCCTAGGGAGGTGTTCCAGGCATCCCCAGCTGGGAGCAGACCTCTGGGTAGGCCCAGGACTAGGTGGAGAGATTATTTTTTGACACTGGCCTGGGAATGCCTCGGGATCCCCCAGTCAGAGATGGCGAATGTTTCCAACTGCATGTGTCCTAGCAAGAATCAGAATGACTGTCTAACTGTTTCAAGGCAAGGCCATAATCACATGTTGAATATCACTTAATTGGGAGTAGGAGTGTTGCGATATACCGGTATCGACGATAACCATGATATTTAATAAATTAAATACTGATATCCTGTTAATGATACACATATGATAATATCATATTCACTGGGAATAATTAACATAGTTTTTTATCTATTCATATCAGCTATAGACAAACGATGCATGTGCTTAAACAAGGAGACCTATACACTGGCATTGAAATCTTAGCCTCACTAGAACCCCCAGGAGAAATCTGCAGATACGCGCCATTTTAGTAGCCTATTCACATGGAAAACGGAAGTTGTATTTCAGCAAAAACTCCTTAAAAATGTTCTATACCTTATTCATGTCAGCTATAGACAAACAATGCATGTGCTTAAACAAAGAGAGTGGACCTATGCAGTGGCGTTGAAATACTAGATCCCCGGGAGAGAGTTGTAGCCTTTTTACATGAAAAAAGGACGTTGTATTTTTCCCAAAACTCCTCGGTTTTTCCATAGCTTATTCATTGACAAACGATGCGTGTGATTAAACTACGAGTCTGGACCTATACAATAGCGTTTAAATGAATGCCTTTTAGTAGCCTATACATTATGTGAAAATGTTGCAGTTCTTCTGGTTGTCTTTTCACTATCCAAGTGTAATTGCTCTTAATTCATGCTTTTCTTTTTTTAATTGTAGTGATGGGGCTACAGACTCTCTCTACCTCCATACAGTGCAGTATTATGAGTGTAATTAATTTGCCAAAAAATAGTAAAAAAATACATAGTTGAAGATTAACTTGACTGATAGCATTTTGTTTACTTAAAATGTTCTATAGATACCACAATAATATCGTTACAATGAATTATTTTGGCCACGATAATCGTGTAGTGAAAATCTGATATCGTGACAGCCCTAATTGGATGGAACGGGTTTATAAAATATTTGCACCAGCCAACTGTTTTAGAACACCCCCATTTTTTTGTTGATATTTAAGCTTTTCATGTATAGTGAATAACCTGAGATGGTACAAAGGTAACCTCTGGTAAACTGCCAGAGGTTAAAACATTTTTAGGTTACGAAAAACTGAAAATATTTATAAAAGGGCATTTTTCAGGGACAAGTAAAGAATTTACTTACCGCTGGTCTGCAGCAATAGAAGTAAATTAAGCCTTAAATGTTGATGCTACCAATTCCTAACACTGTGTTCAAAACCCTTTCTATATAAGCCATTCAGGGCATCCAAGCCATCACTGACTACCTGCCAAAGATCCCTACCCTCTCAGACTATCCACCGCAGAAGTGTTGTCTGCACTGAGCAGGGTGATTTCACACAAGGCTGCTGGTCCTGATGGCGGCCCCGGGCATGTGCTCAGAGCATGTGCTGGGCAGCTGGCCAAGGTCTTTACCAACATTTTCAACATGTCACTGTCCCAGGCGGTTGGACCAAAGTGCTTCAATTTTGCAACCATTGTGCCAGTGCCGAAGCAGTCGACCGTGTCTAGTCAGTGGTTTAGCAGCTGCTTCTTAGCCGATCTGAAGGCCCTTTAATGGGTGGTGAAAACCACCCAGCACATCACTGATGCCGAGGTTCCTTCCATCGCAGACTTTCAGTGCAAGCGGTGTCTGCGCAGGGCGAGCGGGATCCCCAGGGACCCTTCACACCCATGCCACCAACTGTTTGCCCTCCTACCATCAGGCAGGTGGTAGAGGTCTATTCAGTCCCACACCAACAGGCTCAGGAACAGTTTCTTCCCATCCACTGTAACCCTGCTGAACGCTGTGACCCAAAGGACTCTGTGACCCATCACTTACCATACCCCCCTCCCCCGCCTCTCAGGTCCTTGTTGCACTACTCCCTTGTACTACTCTCACACTGCCTTGCAAAACCTGATAATGGAAGCTTTTCAGTTGTTGCAGGTAAGTGTGTTCCTCGGGAACCTTACTGCAGCTATCCCTGCATTTCAGTGGCACATGCACCTTGTATGTTCAGTTTGCCCTTTTCTATATTTAGAATTGCAGTTTTGTTAGCAATTTTTTTTTACAGTGTGTAGCACACGTCTACCTTGAGAACCTAAGTGCTGTAATCTCTGCATCCCTGTTGCTCAGGCTACCATATTACATTACTCCTTTAGTTGCCTTTTCTGCACATCTGGAATGTCATTAAGAAATTAACATTTGTAACCAAACAACTATTATCCCACTTGTAACACACACTATACCTAATACTTGTAAACTTTCTGCTCTCCTCTGTTTGCCTTAGTAGCATAGTAGCTAAATACTTGTAAATACTTTTTCATTTTCTGCCCTCTATTTGCACTTCTGGTTAGATGCTAACAGCATTTCATTGGACTGTACTTGTACTTTTCAATGACAATAATGTTGAATCTAATCTAATCAATATCTAGGTGTATGCCTAGTTGGTTAGGGGTTCATCCTGCAGTTAGATAAAGACCCAAAACACACCTCCAGGCTGTGTCAGAACTACCTTTGAATACAAGGACAGGACAGTAGGCTTCGAATCATGGAAAGGCCAGCACAGTCTATAGACTTAAACCCAATCAAGCTAGTTTGGGATGAACTAGACAGAAGAATAAAAACAAAGCAACCTACAGTACAAGTACAACATATTTGTTGGGACTTCTGCAACAGTGTTGGGAAGAACTTTCCGAAACAATAGTTGATTTCCATTGTGGAAAAAATGCCACAAATGTGTTTGGTTGTTATGTCTTCAACAGGTGGCTACTTTGATGAGTGAAATGTATAGATTATTTTTTATAGACAACAAGATTCCATGATTGATTTTTATCCCTGATTTTTCATTTGTTCTGTGCGTTAATTTCAATGTACATTAATCTAGGAATTTCAATCAACACTGGTAAAATTTTGGTTTTCTTAAACTTTTGACTGGTAGTGTACAGTATATACAACAAAGAGGAATAAAACTCAGATGAGCACAATAATCACCTGGCAGCCCAAATAAGACCTCAAAAATGGATGACTGAAGAATGCTTAACTTAATGAAAAAGAATTGCGGGTGGTAGTAGGTGTGGATGTGTCAGCCCCTACCATTCCTTGTGCAAAGGTGCAAATCAAAGGTGCAAAAAACTGGATAGCCATGTTACAGTTGGCTACAAAGAGCCCACAGTGTTTTGGGAAAAGTTATTATGGACAGATGAGAATAATATTTACCAGAGTACCAGGGCGGTGACGAGGAAAATGTGGGAAAAAAGAAGGAACTGTCAAAGATTCACAGCATACAATCTGTAAAATGTGTTGAAGGAGTTGTTATTGTTTGGGCACCTCTGGATCTGGCTCACTTGTCTTCATTGATGGTGTAACTGCTGAAATGTGCAGAAACATCTTGTTTGCAAAAGTAAAAGCAAGTTCCTCCAAACTTATTGGATGGATAATAAAATGCCTCCAAACCCACTGGATGGATCATAAAATGCCTCCAAACTCAGTGGATTGGATCGTAAAGCTGTAAAAGGCCCTCAAACATACCATGGAAAATAGGGAACTGATGTCAAAAGACCTCAAAACTGAAACTGTAGGTGGCAACCATACACATCTGGTAAAGCATCACCAGAGAAGATACTCAGTGTCTTGTGGAGTGAATATGTAACAGACCTCGGGAAGTTATTGCATGAAAAGGATAACAAATGTAAGTGTTTAGTAAATATTCCCAAAACCGTTGTTGCTCTTTCATTTTGAAAATGGTAAATCCAACCACTTTCAGAAATACCCTTAAATAAAAGCTGAGAATATGAACTTTAACCCAATAGTGATTGTTTGATTTGAAAAGCATTGAGCCCAAAAATAGCTTACTGTTAGAATAATTATATATGGTATTGTATCATGTCTGAAACCATATATTTGCTATGTAGGACCAATGCAAAACTTGGAGATTGTATTTTATTTTGTATTTCTACCTAAAACAGTTGATTTGTCATGCCCTGCTAAACCCAGACACGTTCTTCTCTTTTACTCACTTTGTAGTACGGTCTGGTCCGTGGTGAAGTCTGTAATCAAGCAAAATGGTCCTACAGGATTCTATGCAGGCCTGACCACAACCATCGCTAGAGAGGTTCCAGGTTACTTCTGCTTCTTTGGGGCATATGAACTCTGCCGAACCATCTTTGCTGATCACATGAAGTGCAGCAAAGACAACATAGGTAATATTTCCAGTACTAAAAGTATAGTGTATGATGTTTGCAATCAGAACCTGCATCGAGTTCTCCATAATCTGCCTAGAGGTTTTATTGTTGCTAGGGATGCACAGATCTGATGTTGGCATGGAAAATGTGTTTGATACTGGCCAAAAATACAGGATCAGGTATTGGCATCAGCGAGTATATGTAATGAGCCAATACTACAAAACAAATTGTAATTACAATGTTCAGAAATCAAGTTTTTGATGATGGGCAGACTGGAAACATGCAGGTTATGCCTAGTGAACTCAATAACAACAACAATTATGTTTGCAGTCTGGAATTACCCTACACTTGAAACGGCCACAAATAAAACTACAAGTTGCAAATGATGTAAAGCAAGAGTTTCAAGGGTGACAGTAGAGAAGTTTGAGCTTGCTAGCTAAGTTGTCTGATTTTGGCTGATGTTAACTAATGCCAACTAAATTACTTATATTTCAAATTTCTGAATTCATTCTGTTAAATAATTGTGATAAGTTTGTCATGTGCCTAGTTTTCACCACAGTGACATTTTCCAATACATCATTTTCCATTCTACATTGTGAAGTTCCACAAATGCTTTGTTAAATCTTGGAGTGTTTTTTAACATATTTTAATAACATTTGATGTTGTAATGTTAAATATTGAGAAATGTAATAATAAAACATTGTGTGACATACTACTCAGTCATGCCAAAGAATTGTGGCAATCGTAGCATGTCAGAAAAACATAAATGGCAGAATCAGATTGGTACAGGTAGATACTCAATGTTCAGTACTTAGAATTGATATCGACAATGAAAATCTGGTATAGGTCAGGGTTTACAATAGCCAAATTGTCGCTGATATCACGTGTAGTTGTCCGGCAGATAAAAATATCAGTGGCCAAAATGTCCAGTGGGAAATATGCCAAATAAACAGATTAATAGAATATTCAATGGCCTAATATTGTGTGACCTACACCGATCAGCCATAACATTATGACCATTGACAAGTAAACTAAATAACACTGATTATCACAAATGGGCAAGTGTACGGATCTGAGTGACAAGGTCAATTGTAATGACTGCATGACTGGGTCAGAGCATCTCCAAAACTGCATCCCTTGTGTTCTCGGTCTGCAGTGGTCTGTACCTATCAAAAGTGGTCCAAGGAAGGAAAAGCGGTGAACCAGTGACAGGGTCATGGGCAGCTCATTAATGTACGTGTGGAGCAAAGTCTGGCCCCTGTGGTCCGATCCAACAGATGACCTACTGTAGCTCAAATAGCGGAAAAAGTTAATGCTGGATCTGATAGATAGGTGTCAGAACACAGTGCATTGCAGTGTGTTGCATATGGGGCTGCGTTGCCGCAGACCTGTCAGGGTGCCCATCCATGTACTGCCAAAAGCACCTATAATGGGCATGGGAGCATCAGAACTGGAACATGGAGCAATTGAAGAACACATGACACCAGGATGCACTATGAGAAGAAGGCAAGCTGGCAGAGGCAGTGGGATGCTTTGGGCAATGTTCTGCTGGGAAACCTTGGGTCCTGCCATTCATGTGGATGTTACTTTGACAGGTGCCACCTACCTGAGCATTGTTGTAATCCATGTGCACCCTTTAATGGCAGTGGCATTCCCTGATGGCATTGTCCTCTTTCACCTGGATCCTGCACCCTGACACAAAACAAATATGGTTCAGGAATGGTTTGAGGAACACAACAATGAGTTCAAGATCACAATCCAATCAAGCATCTGTGGGATGTGCTGGACAAACAAGTCCGATCCTTAGAGGCCCCAACTTGCCACTTATAGGACTTAAAGGATCTGCTGCTAACGTCTTTGTGCCAGATACCATTGCACACCTTCAGAGGGCTTTTGAAGTCCATGCCTCGATGGACCAGGGCTGTTTTGGCGGCAAAAAGGGATCTACATAATATTAGGCAGGTGGTCATAATGGTATGGCTTATCGAGGTATATTATCCGTTGCAGAGAAAACAGTGAGCCTCTGCTCGCTGTTTCCTTAAGATACTCCTGAGTGTTTGGTCATGTGACTAAGCATGGCACAGGATTCAGAAGCCAGGAACTCTGAAAGTAACTCTAGCATACAACTCCAGAATATCTGCAAAGCAGACATCCGGGGGTTGTAAAAAAAAATTAAAATAAATCAAGACCACAGAAAAGCATAGTTATTTGAACTAGCCTAGTTTATTGAAGTAGCCTTCCTTCCATAGCAAGGCATGTTGCAACATTTAATATGCAATGGGATAAAAAAGAATATTTATCTATACATTTTAATGCACATTTTCTAATTAGGAAAATTGATTGAAAATGACACAATTTGACTTACAATATTAGCCAAAATATTTTTCACCTGCTTGCTGGGAGTTGATGCAACATACAGTGGGGAGAACAAGTATTTTATACACTGCTGATTTGGCAGGTTTTCCTACTTACAAAGCATGTAGAGGTCTGTAATTTTTATCATAGGTACACTTCAAATGTGAGAGACTGAATCTAAAATAAAAATACAGAAAATTGCCTTGTATGATTTTTAATAATTAATTTGCATTTTATTGCACGACAAGTATTTGATCACCTACCAGCCAGTAAGAATCCCATCTCTCAAAGACCTGATAATTTTTCTTAAAAAAGCCCTCCAGTTCTCCACTCATCACCTGTCTTAACTGCAACTGTTTAAACTCGTTACCTGTATAAAAGACACCTGTCTACACACTCAATCAAACAGACTCCAACCACTCCACAATGGCCAAGACCAGAGAGCTGTGTAAGGACATCAGGTATCAAATTGTAGACATGCACAAGGCTGGGATGGGCTACAGGACAAGCAGGCAAGCAGCTTGGTGAGAAGGCAACAACTGTTGCCACAATTATTAGAAAATGGAAGTAGTTCAAGATGACGGTCAATCTCCCTCAGTCTGGGGCTCCATGACAGATCTCACCTTGTGGGGCATCAATGATCATGAGGAAGGTGAGGGATCAGCCCCGAACTACATGGCAGGACCTGGTCAATGACCTGAAGAGAGCTGGGACCACAGTCTCAAATAAAACCATTAGTAACACACTACGTTGTCATGGATTAAAATCCTGCAGCGCATGCAAGGTCCCTCTGCTCAAGCCAGCGCATGTCCGGGCCCGTCTGAAGTTTGCCAATGACCATCTGGATGATCCAGAGGAGGAATAGGAGAAGGTTGTGTGGTCTGATGAGGCAAAAATTGAGCATTCTGGTCTAAACTCCACTCACCATGTTTGGAGGAAGAAGGATGAGTACAACTCCAGGAACACCATCCCAACCATGAAGCACGGAGGTGGAAACATCGTTCTTTGGGGATGCTTTTCTGCAAAGGGGGAGGATGCACCGTATTGAGGGGAGGATGGATGAGGCCATTTATCGTGAGAGCATTGACGATGGGTCATGGCTGGGTCTTCCAGCATGACAACAACCCGAAATACACAGCCAGGGCAACTAAGGAGTACATCTCAAGGTCCTGGAGTGGCCTAGCCAGTCTCCAGACCTGAACCCAATAGAAAACCTCTGGAAGGAGCTGAAAGTCCGTATTGCCCAGCAACAGCCCAAATCTGAAGGATCTGGAGAAGGTCTGTATGGAGGAATGGGCCAAAATCCCTGCTGCGGTGAGTGCAAACCTGGTCAAGAACTACAGGACACTTGTGATCTCTGTTTTTGCAACTAAAGGTTTCTGTACCAAATATTGGATCATAGCATTTGTGTTTTATTCGGGAATTTTTAATTATGGCTGTCCAAATAATAGTCTAGCGTAAACTCTGGTATCGGTGCATTCCTAATTGTTGCCCTACACTAATGTTTCTAATAACATTTTGTGTGTCCTTGGATAGTTTCTTGCCATCAAGCTCACTTTACTTTCAGCAGAAAATCGGTTAGCCAATAATTAGCCTAAATGCCTTAAAATGTTAGGCAATTGTTAGCACAATTATTAGGCAAATCGTATTTCTCAAGATTAATTTTATTGTTGATCAATCACAATGCTTTATGTCATGCCAAAATATCATTGAACATCAAACCTGAACGTTAAATCTCTTTTTTAGCCCATTTTACCTGAGGTCATGAACCTGCCTAATAATTATGCACACCTTAATATTAGGTGTCATTCACTGTTACCATACCCTCCCTCAATACACCAATAAATATTACCTGAAAATGATTCAGTCCAATGAGCATTCTAGTTTATATGGTTTGAAGTTGGAAAATGTGCATAGAATCAGAATACTCGCTTAATAATTGTGCATTCAGTGTACACTCACCAAAAGGATTATTAGGAACACCTGTTCAATTTCTCATTCATGCAATTATCTAATCAACCAATCACATGGCAGTTGCTTCAATGCATTTAGGGATGTGGTCCTGATCAAGACAATCTACTGAACTCCAAACTGAATGTCAGAATGGGAAAGAAAGTTGATTTAAGCAATTTTGAGCGTGGCATTGTTGTTGGTGCCAGACGGGCCGGTCTGAGTATTTCACATCTGCTCAGTTACTGGGATTTTCACACACAACCATTTCTAGGGTTTTCAAAGAATGGTGTGAAAAGGGAAAAACATCCAGTTTGCGGCAGTCCTGTGGGCGAAAATGCCTTGTCAATGCTAGAGGTCAGAGGAGAATGGGCCGAGTGATTCAAGCTGATAGAAGAGCAACTTTGACTGAAATAACCACTCGTTACAACCGAGGTATGCAGCAAAGCATTTGTGAAGCCACAACACGCACAACCTTGAGGCGGATGGGCTACAACAGCAGAAGACCCCACCGGGTACCACTCATCTCCACTACAAATAGGAAAAAGAGGCTACAATTTGCAAGAGCTCAAAATTGGACAGTTGAAGACTGGAAAAATATTGCCTGGTCTGATGAGTCTCGATTTCTGTTGAGACATTCAGTAGAGTCAGAATTTGGCTTAAACAGAATGAGAACATGGATCCATAATGCGTTGTTACCACTGTGCATGCTGGTGGTGGTGTAAAAGTGTGGGGGGGGTTTTCTTGGCACACTTTAGGCCCCTTAGTGCCAGTTGGGCATCATTTAAATGCCACCGCCTACCTGAGCATTGTTTCTGACCATGTCCATCCCTTTATACCATGTCCATCCCTTTTCGTACCCTGGATGTGCATCCCACAAATCTCCATCAACTGCAAGATGCTATCCTATCAATTTGGGCCAACAGTTCTAACGAATGCTTTCAGCACCTTGTTGAATCAATGCCACGTAGAATTAAGGCAGTTCTGAAGGTGAAAATGGGTCAAATACAGTATTAGTATGGTGTTCCTAATAGTCCTTTAAGTGTGTGTATGTTTCCTGAGTTATCTGTTATTACCATGTGGAATACTGGCAACAAAACATGAGTTTGATCTGGATTCCTTTGAAATATATCACAGAATGTCAAACAAATGCCTGTTAATCCAGACATTCTCTCCAAAACACACCATCTAATTTGGTTAGTTTTGCAATGAAAAAAACACTGCATATGGCTTTGTGACTGATATCTCGTGGATGTGGTTATGTTACAGGTGTGGCTCCAATCATGTTCAGCGGGGGGTTCGGGGGTGCTTGTCTGTGGCTGGTGGTCTACCCATTTGACTGCATAAAGTCTCGCATCCAGGTCATGTCCATGATGGGGAGCCAGAAAGGATTCTTCAAAACCATGATGGCAGTCATAAGAACAGATGGTAGGTAGGCATAACTCTTACAGGTTGGGATCTTTAATTTAACTGGTAACTATGAAACAATGTTATCATGATTTGTGTTGGGGTAACGCATTACTAATTAACACGTTACAGTATTCAGACTACTTTTTAAAGGTGACAATTAATGTAGCGCATTATTTAATTCATATGAACACTTACTCAGTGCATCCTGCATAGCTTTACGTGGCAATCCTTTTCACAAGTAGCAAATGGCAACAAAGGATGCAAAGATAGCAAAATCAGCTCTCCCAGATAAAGGGCATGATACACCTACCAAAGCCATTCGCCCAGCTCCGATTCATTTAAAAAAGATGACCAGCGATTTGTGTAGCGGAAAGCTGAGTTTGGGTGAGCTTCGTGATTCTGGCTTATGATGCAGTTTACTCTTGACTACATCATTATTACCGTAGCATATAACCAATTACTGTGGTTGCTGTTATGTTTTGCTGGGACTACTTGGTAATACAAAAAATTAGATCAGAAGTCATCCTCTGCTGGACAAGCAAAGTTGATTCCAAATCATCCATTATTTCCAGGAAAACGATTGTTCAATCCAAATGAAAACTTAGCAGTTACTTCAGAGCTATATTAACATCAAATTATTAAGGAGAGGACTTAAACAAAGGTCATAAGGCAGCAGGGCTTGTATGAGTGCGCTTCCATTCCGTTAATGAACGTTATGTTGCCCACATTTTATTTTTACATAGGCTGTTCATTTAGCCTAGCCTGAAAATGCGGAGGCACTTCAAATACTAAATAATTCATAGATTTAAGAGATAATTGATTAACTAAATGCTAATATCATTTGGCATTATTCTATGTGAATGCTTGAAATAATAGGATTGTTCACTCTGGCTGTATAATGATTTATAGTGTTTATGTTGATTGACACTGCAATATCTGACTACATAATTATATGATTTCCCATTAAATCTGGGCATGTGAATCCAGAATAAAAGACCTACAGTGGGGAGAACAAGTATTTGAGAACAAGTACTACTTACAAAGCATGTAGAGGTCTGTCATTTTATCATATGTACACTTCAACTGTGAGACATGGAATCTAAAACAAAAATCCAGAAAATGACATTGTATGATATTTAAATAATTTATTTGCATTTTATTGCATGATATAAGTATTTAATACATCAGAAAAGCAGCATTTAATATTTGGTACATAAACATTTGTTTGCAATTACAGAGATCATACGTGTCCTGTAGTTCTTGACCAGGTTTGCACACACTGGAGCAGGGATTTTGGCCCACTCCTCCATACAGACCTTCCCCAGATCCTTCAGGTTTTGGGGCTGTCACTGGGCAATATGGACTTTCAGCTCCCTCCAAAGATTTTCTATTGGGTTCAGGTCTGGAGACTGGCTAGGCCACTCCAGGACCTTGAGATGCTTCTTACGGAGCCACTCCTTAGTTGCCCTGGCTGTGTGTTTCGGGTTGTTGTCATGCTGGAAGACCCGGCCACGACCCATCTTCAATGCTCTTACTGAGGGAAGGAGGTTGTTGGCCAAGATATCGCAATACATGGCCTCATCCATCCTCCCTTCAATACGGTGCAGTCGTTCTGTCCCCTTTGCAGAAAAGCATCCCCAAAGAATGATGTTTCCACCTTCATGCTTCACTGTTGGGATGGTGTTCTCGGGGTTGTTCTCATCTTTCTTCTTCCTCCAAACACGACGAGTGGAGTTTAGACCAAAAAGCTATATTTTTGTCTCATCAGACCACATGACCTTCTCCTATTCCTCCCCTGGATTATTCAGATGGTCATTGGCAAACTTTGTACATGCGCTGGCTTGAGCATGGGGACCCTGCGTGCGCTGCAGGATTTTAATCCATGACGGTGTAGTTTTACTTATGGTTTTATTTGAGACTTTGGTCCCAGCTCTCATCAGGTCATTGACCAGGTCCGGCCCTGTGTTTCTGGGCTGATCCTTCACCTTCCTCATGATCACTGATGCCCCACGAGGTGAGCTCTTGCATGGAGCCCCAGACTGAGGGAGATTGACCGTCACCTTGAACAACTTCCATTTTTGAATTATTGTGGCAACAGTTGTTGCCTTCTCACCAAGCTGCTTGCTTATTGTCCTGTAGCCCATCCCAGCTTTGTGCAGGTCTACAATTTGATCCCTGATGTCCTTACACAGCTCTCTGGTCTTGGCCATTGTGGAGTGGTTGGAGTCTGTTTGATTGAGTGTGTAGACAGGTGTCTTTCATACAGATAACGAGTTCAAACAGTTGTAGTTAATACAGGTAATGAGTGGAGAACAGGAGGGCTTCTTAAAGAAAAACTAACAGGTCTGTGAGAGACGGAATTCTTATTGGTTGGTAGATGTTCAAATACTTATGTCAAGCAATAAAATGCTTGATTTTATGGATTTTTGTTTACATTACGTGTCTCACAGTTGAAGTGTACCTATGGTAAAAATTACAAACCTCTAAATGCTTTATAAGTAGGAAAACCTGCAAAATCAGCAGTGTATCAATACTTGTTCTCCCCACTGTATTTTAAAGTAACTATGCCTTACTTTCTCTTACTATCCAAAACTCAAATCTTCTTTCACCTGAGACAGTCTTTTGTAGATTTTCTTCAATGCTCTCAGGTAGTTATCTTTTTGGAAGACCCGTCTTCATCCCAGCTTTAGATCCCAGACTGATGACTTTATGTTCTATCCAACTATAACCCAGTATAACCTGGTAGAATTCATGGTCTCCTTGATGATATGCAGTTGACCAGGTCCAGAGGAGGAAAAGCAGCCCCAGATGTTGACTTTCCCACCACCATGCATGACTGTTGGGATTTAGGTTATTTTGATGTTAAGCATTTTTGGATTTTTACAAACATAGTGGTTTCATTGTGGCCAAAAGGCATAATATTCGACTCATCCGTCCAGTGAATGGAACTGAAACCTTTGGGTTCGTCTATCGGGCTCTGGCAAACTTCAAAATGGGCACCCCATTGCTAATGAATTATAGTTCTATGGCTTTTTGCTAATTTCCTGTGAAATTATTTTGCCAATAAAATTCCAAGTTTGAGGCTTCAGTTACATAACAGATGCTGCTGTTACATGCTTTGTCAAGGACATTTGAGAAATATTGTCTTTTTGTCCACGTTTAGGTGTGAGAGCACTATATTCTGGTCTGACTCCCACCATGATCCGCACGTTTCCTGCCAACGGAGCCTTGTTTCTGGGGTACGAGGCCAGTCGTAAGTTGATGATGAAACAGTTTGACAGCTGACCTGGTCATCCATCAACGATATCCCCCATCCCTGTTCTTGCCATGTTATTGATCTCTTTACATTGTCTTTAAAACTCTTCCTACAACAATTCAGCATTTAAAACAGGTTAAAATAGAATGTTTTATTTGCATGGCTGGGCTTGGATCACAGTCCTTAGAGTAAAGCACTATGAGTAATGTGTTTTTAGACACTCAATTCAAATGAGAATATATCCTATATTTAATGAGTTTTTAACATCTCTCCGGAGTGGGCTGACTGAACGGCAACATGGAAATGGAGTGTACCTTCATTCTTCTTTATCTTCATCCACTTATCCTTGGGTGTACCCATTTGTTTTATTATTTTATATCAGCAGTTCTTACTTTTATCCTTAGTATAATATAGCTTCATCTTGGATACCTGGCATGGTGTGACTGACTCAAAAAACACTCCTGAAATAAGTTTAAGTTACCTTCAACAATGCTGCTTGCGCTTTGTCCATATTGCACAAGGGGGCAATTAATTGTACGTCTGCCATTTACTCAAGCACGGCTTGGAACTGCAGGTTGTTTAAGTACAGCCTGATCTCAAAGGTGTGTGGCTAAACAAGTCAACTGTTATGCCAAGTTGATCTACACTAATTTAGCCCTCTGTCTCGTGTTGAACGTAAGTATGTATGCATACCACTTTATTCCATTGCAGTCTTGTGTGTCTACTTCTATATTGTTATCCATACACAAAGCCAACCATTATTTTCCTTGTGTTCACACAACACCTCCCTGTGGATTCGACATGGTCCATTTGTCTAAAAGATACTAGACTTGAGAAAAACACTTGGTGGTAATTTTGTAATTTATAGCAATTCCAAGAAAACAGTACTTCATATTCAAATAATTCAGTGAAGCTTCCATGTTGCTGAGGTTGTGTTATTTTTTTCCAAGTTTCCTGAAATATTAGTCCATTAACTGGAATGTTTGTTAGTAATACCTGTTGGTAACACTTACTTATTACTGCCTGTGTAATAATAACTCTGTTTTTTTATAGAAATGTTTTATTTCTAATTTCTTATATTTTTTCTTTAGTAATTGCTTAATAATTTACTTGGGTTGTTGTACAGGCGAGGGATTTTGGTGTTAGTGTTACATTATTATCATTCCTGTTTTCCTAGTGACTGCTATTTTTTTAACTGTGGCACTGCATTGTAATGAGTAAGACATGACCTTCTTAGCCATGGTTCCTTGAAGCTAATCACATCTGAACTGCCATTTGCACCTTCTTTATGATCCACAGGTGTTATTCCATTGTACAATGTTCCATAATTCCAAAAACATGCCTTTAAGACATATATTTCTATTTACATAATGCACTTAATAATATATGTATTTTCACAGCAAATTGTGTTGACATGAATATATTTATACAGTGTAGCCGTTATAATATACGGATATATAGAGTACTGTAAGACTGTGTAAAGAATAATGTAAACATTTTTGTAAAAATATTTTTTGATTGTTAATATGACTTCTATTAAAAGGATCACTGGGGGACAAATATTAGTATTTATCTTATGTTACTGACTATTGAACAGTATTAATCAGTCACCCTGATTCATGCATAATGTTGATGTGTTTAGTAATCCTTAGTGGATTGAATAAAGGAAATTATACTGAAGGTTAAGAAGGTTAAAGTGTATCGCATGTACAGTGGATACAAAAATCTACACACCCCTGTTAAAATGCCAGGTTCTCTTGATGTAAAAGAATGAGACAATCAGAACTTTCCCCACTTTTAGTGTAACCTATAATGTGAACAATTCAATTGAACTGAAATCTTTGAGGGGGAAAAAAGCCCTTTTCAGATCACCTCACAGATGTTCAATTGAATTCAGATCTGGGCTCTGGCTGGGTCATTCCAAAATGTTAATCTTCTTCTGATGAAGCCATGCTTTTGTGGATTTGGATGTGTGCTTTGGGTTGTTGTCGTGCTGAAAGGTGAACTTCATCTTTTTAACAGACGCCTGAAGAGTTTGTGCCAAAATTTCTTGGTATTTGGAACTGTTCATAGTTCCCGCCATCCTGACTAAGGCCCCATTTCCAGCTGAAGTAATACAGCCCAAAAGCATGATGCTGCCACCACCATCCTTCACAACAAACGTACCTTTTGGAATTATGGCCAAAAAGTTCAACCTTGGTTTCATCAGACCAAAACACATTTCCCACATGCTTTTGAGAGACTTGATGTTTGTTTTTGCAAACTTTAGCAAGGCTTGGATGTTGGATTTCCTTTGTAAGAAAAGGCTTCTGTCTTGTCACCCTACCCCATTGCCCATTCTTATGAAGAATACAGGAGATTGTCACATGTAGCATACAACCAGTATTTGCCAGAAATTCCTGAAGCTCCTTCAATTTTGCTGGAGGCCTCTTTGAAGCATCCGACCAGTTTTCTTCTTGTCATTTCATCAGTTTTGGAGGGATATCCAGTTCTTGGTAATGGCTCTGTTGTGCCATATTTTCTCCACTTGATGATGACTTCACTGTGTTCCATGGTATATCTAATGCTTTGGAAATTCTTTTGTACCTTTCTTCTGACTGATATCTTTCAACAATGAGATCCCTCTAATGCTTTGGAAGCTCTATGCGGACCATGGCTTTTGCTCTGAGATGCAGCTAAGAAAATGTCAAGAAAATCCTACTAGAACAGCTGAACTTTATTTGTGATTAATCAGAGTCACTTGAAATGATTGCAGGTGTGTAATGACTTGTATTTAACATGAGTTTGAATGTGGTTGGATAATTCTGAATACAGCCATGTCCCCAGTTATAAGAGGGTGTGCAGATTTATGCAATCAGGGTATTGTAAGGTTTTCATTTTTCCCTGGAAGATTTCAGTTTGTTTTTCAATTGAACGGTTTGTATTATTGGTCACTTTAAAAGTGGAAAATGTTCTGTCATTTATCTTTGTCTCATTCTTTTTATATCCACTGTAGGTGGAGAACGAGCCAGTCGCAGTAGGCTTGATGAATGATTAATTTTATTTACGCAAGTAGCTATGTCAGTGAACAGCGTGGAGAAAAGGAATTGCATAAAATGCAAGCCTTTAGAAACTATACAATGAACATGTCTTGAAACAGAACGACAGCTAACTGTTGGTCTGTAGTCAATTATCGAACATGTAACAGGAGTCAATCAAGCACAAAGGGGAGCAGAGGGAACATATATACACATGATAATGATGGCATAGGGAACAGATGTGTGTGATGACATGACAACAGTTTGGGGTGGATTATGAGAAAGGAGGCAGTGAAAGCAAATTGACTGGTAATGTTGGAGCCGTAATAGGCCGGAGAGGGGAGCAGGTACAGAGGGAGATGTGACAGAACTGCTGGAAGACCCAGCCACGACCCATCTTCAATGCTCTTACGGCGGGAAGGAGGTTGTTGGCCAAGATCTCGCAATACATGGCCTTATACATCCTTGCCTCAATACGGTGCAGTCGTCCTGTCCCCTTAGCAGAAAAGCATCCACAAAGAATGTTTCCACGTCCATACTTCAGGGTTGGGATGGTGTTCTTGGGGTTGTACTCATCCTTCTTCCTCCAAACACGGCGAGTGGAGTTTAGACCAAAGAGCTCTATTTTTGTCTCATCAGACCACATGACCTTCTCTGGATCATCCAGATGGTCACTGGCAAACTTCAGACGGGCCTGGACATGCACTGGCTTGAGCAGGGGGACATTGATGCCCCACAAGGTGAGATCTTGCATGGAGCCCCAGACTGAGGGAGATTGACCTTCATCTTGAACAACTTCCATTTTCTAATAATTGCGCCAACAGTTGTTGCCTTCTCACCAAGCTGCTTGCCTATTGTCCTGTAGCCCATCCCAGCCTTGTGCAGGTCTACAATTTTATCCCTGATGTCCTTACACAGCTCTCTGGTCTTGGCCAATGGTGGAGAGGTTGGAGTCTGTTAGATTGAGTGTGTGGACAGGTGTCTTTTATACAGGTAACGAGTTCAAACAGTTGCAGTTAATACAGGTAATGAGTGGAGAACAGGAGGGCTTCCTGAAAAACGAACAGGTCTGGGAGAGACGGAGTTCTTACTGGTTGGTAGGTGATTAAATACTTATGTCATGCAATAAAATGCAAATGAATTATTTAAAAATCATAAAATGTTTTAGATTCCGTCTCGTGTGTCTCATGTGTCCCTATGATAAAAATTACAGATCTCTACATGCTTTGTAAGTAGGAAAACCTGCAAAATCAGCAGTGTATCAAATACTTGTTCTCCCCACTGTACATGCCAATGTTTGAGTGGGATGGAAGCGTCTCTGTGGCGTGGGCCTGAGCCATCCTGTTAAGCACTTGTCTCTTTGGTGAGGTTGGTGACCGGCTGGGAGTACATCTTGGGCTCGCTCGCTTTGCCCTAAACCAATAGGAGCGAAGCCCCTATGGGCAAAGCTTCACAAAATGGAACGATACTTACTTTCGTAACTCCAGTTCTATGAGTGGAGCGTTGCCCATAGGGTTCATGCACTGACCGGTCTCTGGCTGCTTTTCTCATTGTCAGCTGTCTTGCGGGAATAAAGGAGCTGCGGACTGAGGAGTCGTGTAGTTTTTTAATAATAGGTCTAGCCGTACAATGCTCAGGGCAGTGAGACAATAACACACAAAGACAAAGGGAGCAGAGTGAACATATACTGGGGGAAATGACTGTGGATGATGATCAGGTGCGCTAAACGAGAGAACAGGTGTGATGAGTTGATGAGATGGGCAATGGTGTCAGAAGGCCGGTGACATCGAGCGCTGAAGCCTCTCTCCTGCAGGGGGAGGATGGGCAGCAGATGGCGTAGTTGTCACACTCATGAAGAAAGGTATGTCGGGAGGCTGAGTGGGGTGTGAGACCTCTTACAGCCAGGGGCAGATGGCCATGAGTAAGTTGATTTGCATATTTCTTAATACAGATAATGAGGTAGCATTTTAAAACTACACATTGCTTTTATAGAACACAATAAATTGTATATTTTGTGAGAGAAATTTTACTTGCAGCTTATTTTAACTGCCTTAGTTGAGCACTGACTAAGTCGTTCTTAGTAACAGGCGAATGTCTGCTCAATGAAAAGATGTTGCATCTCACATTGCAAACAGTGGGATTATAGGCAATAGTTTGTGCTTCACAATATTTTCAAAGACAATGTCTATTCACTGGGGGGCGGCAGTTATGTACTCATCAAAGAATTTCACCACTAACTGTTAGGAACCGTCTCAGGGAAGCTCATCTGCATTTTATTGCATGAGATAAGTATTTGATCACCTACCAACAGGTAAGAATTCCTTCTCTCACAGACCTGTTAGTTTTTCAGGTAGCCCTCCTGTTCTCCACTCATTACCTGTATTAACTGCAACTGTTTGAACTCGTTACCTGTATAAAAGACACAAGTCCACACACTCAATCAGACTCCAACCTCTCCACAATGGCCAAGACCAAAGAGCTGTGTAAGGACATCAGGGATCAAATTGTAGACCTGCACAAGGCTGGGATGGGCTACAGGACAATAGGCAAGCAGCTTGGTGAGAAGGCAACAACTGTTGGCGCAATTATTAGAGAATGTAAATTGTTCAAGATGACGGTCAATCTCCCTCAGTCTGGTGCTCCATGCAAGATCTCACCTTGTGGGGCATCGTTGTCCCCCTGCTCAAGCCAGCGCATATACGGGCCTGTCTAAAGTTTGCCAATGACCATCTAGATGATCCAGAGGAAGAATGGGAGAAGGTCCCTGCTGCAGTGTGTGCAAACCTGGTCAAGAACGACAGGACACAAATAATCTCTAATTGCAAACAAAGGTTTATTTACCAAATATTAGGTTCTGCTTTTCTGATGTCTCAAATACTTATGCCATGCAATAAAATGAAAATGAATTATTTATAAATCATACAATGAGATTCTTTGGATTTTTTTTTTATTCCGTCTCTCACAGTTGAAGTGTACGTATGGTAAAAATTACAGACCTCTACATGCTTTGTAAGTAGGAAAACCTGCAAAATCAGCAGTTTATCAAATACTTGTTCTCCCCACTGTAGCATGTTCTAGTAGACATAAAAAATAGCCTGTTTTGTTCTGTCTTGCTTGAACATGTTTTAATAGGTATTCAAAGAATAGTTTGTTTTGTTGTGCTTTGTCATGTTCACTATGTACATTTAAATCAAACTTATTTATTGCATGTATGATAATGTTTAAAATCGTTAGGCCTCAATGGTCTAATGACAATTTGGGTAGGCTTTAACAGGCCCACCGCATGGTGACCATCTGCATTTCACTAGCACACGTGGGTACATCTAACCCTAGTGATGAATTGGAAATTGGTACAATTATATTCTTCTAATTTGGTAATACGGTGGGGAAAACATGTATTTGATACACTGCTGATTTTGCAGGTTTTCCTACTTACTAAGCATGTAGAGGAATGTAATGTTTATCATAGGTACACTTCAACTGTCACAGACGGAATCTAAAACAAAAATCCATAAAATAACATTGTATGATTTTTAAATAATTAATTAGCATTTTCTGGATCATCCAGATGGCCAGATGAGAGCTGTTTAGCTCTGTAAGACAAATTTGTTAATGGGTTATATGGTTTATGGTTTATTCCAAGTGACCATGTTGACCATGTGATGTCTTTGATTGTGTTATTGAATGTTTGTGTGTGTTTTTAGCATTTTCACTCTCATTTTAAATAAGCTGCATATGACGCCTTACACAAATAATATAAGTCTTTTTACATAATCCTTATACTATATTTACTCTTGTTTTGGAAATAATGAATTGATTGTGTTGAGTCATCCCAAAGGCAATGTAAATGTAATGTGAAATAATAAGGGCTTATTTGCCACATTCACAAACAGTTGGAAGATTAGGTTGGTGGAACACAATTTACCAGGCAATATAAACAAATATATTGTTTGTTTGCGTATGCTGATAGAGGCCTAACAGAATTTAAATATATTGGCGCTCAAGACTGAAATGTCTTTTTTGGTTTCCCTAGAATATTTACTAAGTGACATATGGTATGTTGGCTTTTTTTTGCTGAAGGTTTTTTAGCCAAGAATGATTAGATATGTTTTGGGAAACAGTGATAGGTACTTGCCCAGTGTGGGAAACACATTGCAACTAGGAATTCCCAAGTATCCAACAGAGGGAGGTGCAAATTGACTGAGTGTTGTTCGGAGTAGGATGCTGTATAGCAGTGTCCAAACTATTCCATAGAGGGCCGTGTCTACAGGTTTTCGCTCTCTCTTTGTACTTGATTCACTAAATAGGTTACTAATTGGTTAGTTTCTACCTTCACCTGGTTGTTTACGTGTGAACTGGGAACCAATTCAAAGGAAACACCAAAAACCTGCAGGAATGGTTTGTACACCCCTGCTTGTACACCCATGACTAATCGCCCTCTAGTGACTTGTTTGGTTGGATCTTCTTCAAAACCAGCTGCGATGAAAGAGCCAAAGCCATAACCGAAAATGTCACATAAAAAAATTCAAGATTAAATTACTACGTTTTTAATATACCTAGAGAAGAATCTGAGCAATAATGTATATATTTTCTAATTAATATCTTCTGTGTTCCATAGACAAATAAATGTTAAATGTTCAACCTTTTGAATGCTTTGCAGAACCCTCTTACCTAGTAGCTACCACAAATGGTCACTAGGCAACCTACTGAATATGCACTGCATGCACAATTATTAGGCAAATTGTATTCCTCAAGATTTATTTTATTGTTGAACATACACAATGCTCTCAGTCATTCCAAAATATAATTGAAGCTCAAACCTGAATGTTTAACAAAGGAGAAGGAAGTTTTGATCTTTCTCGGGGGAATACATATGAGCACATTATTTTTGAGGAAACAAATTGGTGTGCAGAATTATTAGGCATCTAATAAAAAATATATCCTACCTCACATGTTTATTCTAAATTTTTAACACTAGAACCGCCAAATGCCAACGCCAATTGGCGTTTGAGTTTATAATTAAAATAAAACTGCCATTTTGAAAGCTACATCCTCCTCCTTCCATGACTTTTCCTAAATAGGCGTAAAATACATTGGCCTTTAAATCAACTCCATAGCCCCACTACAACCCGTGGAAAAAATCTGCAAATACGCGCCGTTCACAGCCTGTTCATTTCAGACCTTGTCTTTTTCTAATACATTTTCTCAGTTTTTTGATGAACTTGTCACCTATAGAAAAATATTATATGCCTGTAATCTACGAGATTAGACCTATGCATTGGCTTTGAAATCAACTCCATAGCCCCACTACAACCTGAGGGGGACTCCTGTAAAGACACGCCGTGCACAGCCTATTCATTTCAGACCACGTCTTTAAAAAAAAACTCAGATTTTCGATAACTCATTGATGTCATAAGAAAAATATTATATGCCAGTAATCTATGAGACTAGAGCTATGCATTGGCATTGAAATCATTTTGAACCTCCTCTTTTTCTATGTATTCTTTTTTTTGTCTTTTTTTGTATAATAAGAACTTCCAACGCAAAAACATTCTTTGTTTTTCAAATTCATTAACCATTTAACAGACATTCTGTAATTAATAATTTTTATACTTCTATATAGTTTGATGACAACCTAGTAGATGAACTGAGGCTCTGGCTTGATGGTGAAGCAGAGGAGAACGTCCATGCTAATAAGGATGATTCTTATGCTAATGACGGCAAATGGCATTGGGCTTTGGCGGTTATAGGGGGTGAAAAAGGCCTGGCAGTTCTAGTGTTAAAGTAAGTCTAACAAATAAGTAACACAAAATTATAAAAAATTATTGTCCTTTCTAAAATATTCAGTGACCAATGTAACCACCCTCCTTTTGTAACTGCCATGGGCCTTCCATCCATGGAGTCTATCAGTTTCTTGATCTGTACACGATCAACTTTCGCTGAAGCAGCAACCACAGCCTCCCAAACGCTGTTCAAAGAGATGTATTGTCTTCACTGACTGCAAATCTCACATTTGAGAAGGGCCCACAAATTCTCAATAGGATTTAAATCAGGAGAGGTAGGGGGCCCAGGTAATTATTCAGGCATCTTTGCGGCCCTTGCTGGCTAGCCAAGCAGTGGAGTACTTGGATGCATCTGATGGAGCATTGTCCTGCATGATGATCATGGCCTTCTTGAATTCTGAGGACTTCCTGTCCCTCTGTTTGAGCAAAGTTTCTTCCAGACCATACCAGTACCCTCCTCCACCTGGTTGTCACGAGACTGAAGTGGTGCCGTGGGTCCATTAGTTATCCAGCCATATTCATCTCATCCTGATCATGAGTCACTGTCATTTAATCAGTCCATAAAACCTTGGATAAATCTGTCTTCAAGTATTTCTTTGCCCAATCTATACAGAACATTTCAAATCATATTCAGTGGTAGTCGTTTTACAGCCTTCTTGACCATGGCCATGTCTCCGAGCATTCTGGACACACCAGGTAGGCTGCAGTTCTGGAGTATGATGGCACTGGAGAATAATGGGTTTGTGGTAGCACGTTTTATTATTGTCTTCTCCATGCGTTTTTTTGCACACCAATTGACTATTCGCAACAAAACCTTTGATTGTCCGGTGGTCACGCCTAAACATTTTAGCTATTTCGTGTGTGTTAGATCTGTCTGAAAAGCCTTTTAAGTTATTTGACATTTCAGTGTCTGTTAAATCTTTTTTGGCCAATTTTTTCAGAGGTCCTGAAGCTGCCTTATAATTATGGACACTTTGATATAAGGTGATATTCACTGTTGCCACACCTTCCCTCATTACACGAATAAATATCACCTGAAAATTATTTGATCCAATTAGCATTCAAGTTTATATGGTTTGGAGTTGGGAAATATGCATATAAATAATGATAGGATCAGAATACTCACTTGCCTAATAATTCAGTGTAATAATTCAAGCATTCAGTGTATACACTGCTCTGAACAGTTAAGGGAAAACAGTCATTACAGTATAACACCAAGTCCATTACACTTCAGGGAAATTAATCTGTCCAGTTAGGAAGCATAAGCGATTGTAAATAAATGTCACCTGTTTTGGTGCAAATGGAAGTGACAACAAGTACACTGGAGTGGTGTGGAAGATGGAAAATGTTCACGATTTATTAAAATAAAAACTCAGTCGTATAACAGTTGATTATTTCAAGTTTAATTACGTGGATCCACGGGAACAATCATCACAACATTACAAAAGATGAACAGAGTAATGTCATGACAGACTGCTCTGCATTACATTATTGCTTCCTCCTCTTTAAATCCCCCCTTGTCAGTTCCTGAAAATATAATCTCTTATGCTATAAGATACATACAAAACAAGTCGTCATACTAATCGTCAAACAAGATAGAACTCTACATTGTCATGGTAACCATAGTTCTAGGTCATAGTTAGCAGACCTCCTGATCTGAGCTACCCCTGGTCTCTGTTCTGCCCAAATGGAAGAAACAGAGGAGACACAGGAGACACAGGAAACTTCACCTTGAAGCCATCTGTACAGGGCCATAGACAAGATAGGTTTGAGGCCTGGTGCCTTCGGTCCAGGCCATAACACCTTCTAAGAACAGGGCATGCTGACCTAGGTCTTCTATATGTGGCAACCATGAACAGTCTAAAGCAAACATAAGCCTCGACTAAAACAGTCAATTTATTACAGTTAATTAGAAGTATAATGGATAAATCAGGATATGGTAATACATTAATTCTCAACAGAGGCAACAGCAAGACAACCCTGAAAAAGGGAATGGTTTTGCAGGCGGTGTCCAGAGACAATTGCTCTCTCCTTTTCCTTCTTGACTGATTGTTCTCTAGTTTTGCATTTTGCTAGTGTCCTTTTCACTACTGGTAGCATGAGGCAGTACCTGCAGCTCATTCAGGTTGTACAGGCAGTCCAGCTTCTTCAGGATGGCGCATCCATATGTGCTGTCAAAAACCAGGGTCTGGCAGAATTCGGTCCACAGAGATGAGATGAGAGGCTAAATACAGAGTCGGAGATACAGGCAGAAATTAGTCAGTACACTGGAGAAAATCAAAACTAGACAATTAGTTATAAACAGGCTTTGTACTTCATAATACAAAACCTCAAAAAGAAAGTGTGAAACAAACCAAATAGTGGACACTAATGAAAATATGATGGGATAAACAAGTGTTCAGAAGTCAGGTGATTAGGACCTGGGGAGTGTGCTGCGTTCAGGATGATAAGGACGTATGTTGTCTTTTGAAAGTAGGGGCGGAGAGGTATTTATCAGTTTTCCATATCTGATAAATACTGGACAGGCCAACATTTTAATTATATAGGGGGATGCATGTAAGCCCTACACCTACAGTAATCAAAGGAATACAAGTAGAAAAGGTAAAAACCCTCATGAGGGTACTTTATATTTATGACATTACAGATTTGTATGTATTTTATATTTCCCAGGTCCAAAATTTGTGCCACGCTGTATTTGAAAATTCGAAATGTGATTAGTGGACGGGTCTGAAAAGTAAAACAGCTTTATTTATAATAGCTTTATTTTTACCCTGTACACAACTCACATGCCTTTATGCTAAGACTGACTAATGTTCATGTATTTAATATAGGTATATTGGTTTATTGGTTTTAGGAACAGTACTTGGCTGACAAGGAATTTGTCTTTGTTATTTGTTTTGATTTGTTATCACAATCAAAAGTCAGGAACTTCTGTTTTTTTCCAGCAAAGAAAGGTTGAGCACTTGGCATTTCTGTGCTTGAGGGGAGAATTGGTTATGTTAAGAAAAACAATTGGCCCTCTATCATCTTCCCTTTTTTAGGGATAAATAAACACTTAACTTTTAATTTACCCATAAAATGATCCAACTACTGTTTATTGTACTTTATAACTGATGTTGGATTTATCACATTATAGTATAAATATAATCGTTTTCAATAAATATCAATATAACAGATTACAATTACAAATGTAGCATTACTATTACAGATTCTTATTAAGATTTTACTCATTAATAAGTAAATTCTTGCCATAAATGTCTATTTTGCTCACCTAATCCTAAATATATTGTGCAATGCTCACACAGCACTTGGGTGGAAGTCTCTTGGAAAAACATGACTCTACTGCTATCTCTACCGCTGTTGACCAAATAAACTTATGTGGCTAACACAATTTTATGACACAAAAAATTAATTTTCTGTTTGTACTGTGTGCATGCTGTTCATACTATCATTCTAGTAGCAAAAAATAAATACAGAGGAAGTAAAACCAAAATTCCATGGAAACAGTGCGTCCAACTACAGCTAAGCTGCACTGTAAGCGGAAGATTACTCCAAAAAACTTCCAACATTAAGTAATCTGTCGCCATAGCATAGACTTTTAAACTGTAAAGTGACCAAACAACATCAGCGTCTTGTGAGCAACATTAAAAAAACACTTCCGGGTCACGAAAATAAGGAATCTTTCAAAATAAAAGAAACCAACATGTTACTTGAAAACTGAGTTTATTAATTGTTTAAGAAAATGTACCTCTCAAAACATTGAAAACAATTCATATTTGATCATATCAATAAAAATGCATATTAAAACACGTTCCATTCTGAAAATGCTGCTCATAAATTATTAAATATTCCACCAAGAAAGCAATGTAGGAACTGTTCAGTAGAGTGTGTAGAGTTATACAAACCTGTCAAACCATGGGGAATGGTGTGCTACAACTAACAACACAATATTTTCCACACCCTCTTTTTCCACAATGTGACTCAATGCATATGAAATACATAATGCACAATACAGAAAAAACTGTTCTATATATCGCAGTGAATGTATTGTAGGAAATGTTCAGGAGAGTCAATAGAGTAATTATGTGCAAATAAATCAAGGGACACTGTGTATTTGAAATTGTTGCTGGCTTTTTACTCTGCCCATCTCAGTGGCTACAATGTAATTCAAAAGATATTAAATATATATTGCCATATAGAAAAAAACGATTCTATATGCCGCAGTGAATGTATTGTAGGAAATGTTCAAGAAAGTCTATAGAGTGATAATATGCAAAAAAAATCAACGGGCACTGTGTATTTGCAATTGTAAGAAGAAGCACATTAAGGTCCTGGAGGGGCCTAGCCAGTCTCCAGACTTTAATCCCATAGAAAATCTATGGAGGGAGCTGAAGATTCGAGTTGCTAAATGTCAGCCTCAAAACCTTAATGACTTGGGGAAGATCTGCAAAGAGGAGTTGGACAAAATCTCTTCTGAGATGTGTGCAAACCTGGTTGCCAACTACAAGAAACATCTGAACTCTGTGATAGCCAACAAGGGTTTTGCCATCAAGTCCTAAGTCATGTTTTGCAGAGGGGTTGAATACTTATTTCTTTCATTAAAATGTAAATCACTTAATAATTTTTTTTAGTTATTCGGTCTCTCACTTTTCAAATAAAACAACCATGAAAATTATAGACTGACCATTTCTTTGTCAGTGGGCGCACTGACAAAGAAATCAGCAAGGGATTGTGATAGTAATTCCATTGATAGAAACTTTCAAAGGATTAAGTACAGAGAAAAATTATATTGGTGCAATTGACAGTTTATTTGCAAGTAGAGAGACAAGTCAAAAATGTACAGAATAATCATTCGAGGAGCCTCTGAAGAAAATACATGAACAGTCAGTATTTATTACAGTTAAAAGGGGTGTGGGAAGATGCTACCGAGCTGTCTTACGTCACACAGATTTTACCCAAAGAGCGGGCTGTCCTTATTCTTCCTGCCCCCTGTTGTGTATTTTCCTCTATCTCGTCCTAAAACCGATTGATCCGCATCTACCCCCCATCCTGCAACCTAAAGAGCCCAATTGCCCCTAAAATTGCCACTACTTCCCAATTGCCACTACTTCCCCCAAGTGCCACATTCCTAAGGAACAAAGGACAGATGGTCAGAGTACCTAATGAACCTCTGATTTTGTATGTGTACCACAACCAAAGACCAGAGTTGCATACCAGGCAATAGAAAAGCAAACATGCCTTAAATTCTTTGTTCAAGAATTTCCATAAGAGGATCAAATACCTTTTTCCCTCACTATACATTCCAGTGCAATGAAAATACACTTGATAATTTTTTTTCTTTTGAATACCTCGGTTTTACATTGAAGAGTGCCTAAAAAAATGTTTTAACCATTTACACACCCCCACAATATTCTGCAAATTGTATTGATGATTTTGCTGAACTACTCTCTGTTATATCAGATGATTATAACTTATTGTACCTGGGGATTTTAACATCCACATAGATAATAATATAGACAATAATGCCAAATAACCTTTTGTCCTACTTGACACTTTTGATCTCACTCAACATGTGAAATGTGCTACACTCACTCGACACCACATTCTAGACCTGGTTATCTCTAAAGGTTTTTGATATTTCCTCTGTCATGGTTAAAGACTTGGCCCTGTCTGATCATTTCTGTGTCTTTTTTGAATCACTGATCTCCCTAGATGTTCAAGTAAACTGTTTCTGTTAAGGTAAAGGTATATTCATTAGAGTACCGCTCAGTTTATGGAAGCCATAGCTATTTCTCCAACAATAAGTGCTGAGTCAGTTGATGTAGTCCTGTATAAATTAAAAATATATATATTGAATGTCATGGATTGCGTTGCACCAGCAAAGGTAAAGAAAGCTTTGAGCAAACAGAACCCCATGTAGAACCATCATGATGGTAAGCACCCTGAAAAGAGAATTTTGGAAAGCGGAACATAAGTGGTGGAAAACGAAACTTCAAATCCGCAATGACATCTGTAAACAAAACCTTGGTTATCTTCAACAATTAATTACTCATGGCTAGACAGCAACATTGATCAGGAATGATCAACAAGAATATCAACAATACCCACATTCTATTTGCTATGGTCGACAAATCCCCTGAAGGGGATAGCATCAGAACTCCTATCCACTGTTTAATGTACATTTGTGTGTTTCTTTAGTGAAATAATTAAAAGACTTAGACAGACCATCAGAAATACACAGTCTGACAATGACACTGTCCCATCACTACGACCTCCAAGACAACTTGGTTATGCTGCAATTTAATGCAATTGATCAAAAATCTCTAGAAGAAACAGGTCGACATCTTAAAACTTCCAGATGTTGTCTCGACACACCGCTATCAGACTTATAAAAATATGTTTTACTCTATAACAATGGATCTACAGCAATCAGCTATTATAATTAATAGCTCTCTGCAATCAGGCATTTTCCCAACATCTCTAAAAACAGCTGCCATTAAGCCGCTATTAAAGAGAACACTGGGTGCATCTATATTGAACATCTATAGACCCTTTTATAGCCTAACTAAACATGGCCAAGCTGCGTTGAGCAGTTATGCTGCACTAAACTGGAATAAGCTATCAGAAGATCTTTGACATGCCCCAAACAGATACATTTTTAAATCCACGTTAAAACACGTAACACATATGACTCAGCGCTTACACTTAAGCACACAGTTTAGCCTTCCAGCTTATTTAGCTGCCTATGTTTATATCCTGTATTTATTCAATTTCTATTTTCATATTCTGTGTTTTATTATTATGATGTTATTTTGATGTTTTAATTTGAGTATTTGTTTTATGATACTGTATTTATATATATATCTTTTCGTCGTATGAATTGTGCTACAGTTATGCTCACAAGTGTGCATACCCTTGGAGAATTAGTTATATATGCACCATTTGTAAAGAAAACATGAGTTAGCAGGCAAAACACGTACTTTATTTCTTCTGGGATTCACATTCAACTGCAGGTCCTAACAGAATGGCACAATCATAAAAAAGTATCATAATACAAAACATGGCAACAAAGAAAAAAATGAACTGACCCCTTTTCAAAAGTCTGCACACCTTTATACCTTAATACTGTGTATTGACCCCTTTAGCATCAATGACAGCGTGCTGTCTTTTGAAATAGTTGTCTATGAGGCCGCAAATTCTTGCTGGTGGTATAGCTGCCCATTCGTCTTGGCAAAATGCCTCCAGGTCATCTCCCTCTAGTGGCTCGATGATTTGAAGGTCAGGAGACTGTGATGGCCACTCAAGGACCTTCAACTTATTCTGCCGTAACCACTGGAGGGTCAACTTGACCTTGTGCTTAGGGTCATTGTCATGCTGGACAGTCCAAGAGTGTCCCATGCACTGTTTTCATGCAGAAGAACACAAATTGCATGCCAGTATTTTCTGATAACATGCTGCATTCATCTTGCCATACATTTTCACAAGATCCCTATCCTTTAGGCACCCTCACCCTCAATTCATCAGTGACCACCACCATGCTTTACAGTGGGAATGGTATTCTGTGAGATCTAACAAAGTCATTGACGATACACAGACACTAATTGCAATTTAAAAAACCACAAGCCACTATGTATTATTACACAACTGTAATAATAAATGGCTTCACATGATCACTGTCCTTAAATAAAATAATTTGCATGAACATACGTATTTTCTAAATCAATTGCAAAATTTCAGTTTTCTGCCAGGGTATGCAAACTTATGAGCACAACTGTAAAGAAAGATTTCCCATGTAAATAAAGCAATTTAAAGTGAAATTGTAAGTACCAAAAAGTTGTCTGGCGACTTCACAGATTCGTCAGAAACTTAGCTTTCACTTCATATAATGTGTGTCATAAATGTGTGTATTTGCTCTAGAAGTATTAAGCTACTGTTATAGTTGTAGCAAATCATATATATAACACTATCAGACATTCATAACTTAACTGATATATCCTAGAAGCTGTAATTTCAAATGGGATGTTCGAAAAGCCGAATGATCAGAACCCAGAAAAGTAGCGCAGCAGAAAGTAAACAATTATGTTTTATTATTTTTGACTACTTAATGAAGCACACCTGTACAACATCTCAAATTGCCCTGCTGTCCTAAGTGTTTTTGCTTTTATTTGGGCATTAGTCCCTAAAACTAAACTAAACGTGAACACTGTATTGTAGTTTCAGAATTATACATCCGGTGAGCTATCTGGATTTCTGTCTATCTGTAATGCTATGTTTCTAGTATGTAATGTATGTAAGCATCTGTAATGCTATGTTCCTTATATGTGGCCGTCATTGCTGCTTATAGTGCTTGCAAATGTTAAATAAAAAATAAATAAGGGCTGTTTTAACTCCTGAACCATTAACCATTGTATTATACATTCTATTCTGTAGTCTTTTTATTGGTATAGCACAGTGTACATTCAGTTATAAGCATAATGAACCATGTCACACAACAGTTTATAAAACTTTGTCCCTAATGCTAAAATGATGATGCTATGATATCTGAATTTCTTTATGTTTATACAAGGATGCCGACAGGAATCCCAGGGACCAGAAGAAATTGAACGTTTAGGACCCAAACCACAGGCCAAAATTGTTTATAAATAGCAATGATATTTATGTTCATAAAACAGGTCATAAACATTTATTGTTGAATGTTTTAGCTAGGTAGTACTAAATACTAAGATTGGGTGACTAATAAGTAATTATATGTAAGCCAACCAAATGGGCCCCCCCCCCGAGGACTGGGCCCGGGACAACGTTACCGGTTGTCCTCCCCCGTCAGCATCATTGTGTTTACACACCTTTTCTATTGCCTTTACCAATACATTTGCGAGCAGAAAAGCAGTGTATTCCAGCAGAAATTGTCTTGATTTTCCATAAAACACAATAAATAATTTCCAGATTTGAGACACAGGACAGCTTGGCCACATGTTATGTAGCCGAGGTGTAAGGTTCTGTTATGTTTTTGCTGTTGTTCTTTAAAAGTTGCCTGTCTTATTTGTTATGATTGTTTTCACCAGTTTTTTGTTTTGTCCTTATTAGCACCCTATTTAGTTTGCCCTATTCTGTTAGCCTTTTGTTGAGTCATTGAGTCTTTTTTCCTGCTGGTTTCTTGTTTTTACCTGCCTTAGTTACCTCATTAAACCCTTTTGCTGTTCTTCAAGTCTGTGCTTGGTGTTCTGCTTCACCAGAAACGTGAAGCAGGACAAAATCTGTGCCATGGTATATTTGAAAATACTAAATGTCATTAGCCAACAAGTTAGTTGGGCACCTATGCTAAGTCTGAAAAGTAAAACCTCAAGGTAACTGAATAATTTCTACCCCTGAACATGCCATAGCATATCAATGTACACCAGTCAGCCATAACATTATGACCACTGAAGTGAATAACTGATAATCATGACACCTGTCAGTGAATGGGATAGATTAGGCAGCAAGTGAACATTCTTTCTTCAAAGTTGATATGTTAGAAGCAGGAAAGATGGGTAATCATAAGGATCTGAGTGACTTTGACAAGGGCCACATTGTGAAGGCTAGACGACTGGGTCAGAGCATTTCCAAAAATGCCGCCCTTGTTGGGTGTTATCAGGCTGCAGTGGTCAGTACCTATCAAAAGTGGTCCAAACAAGGGATAACTGAACCGACAACAGGGTTATGGGCGGCCAAGCCTCGTTGATGCATGTGGAGAACGAAGGCTGGCCCGCGTGGTCTGATCCAGCAGACAAGCGACTCTAGCTATGGGAAGGACACAAGCTGTCAGAGGCAGTGTGAGGCTTTGGGCAATGTTTTGCTGGGAAACCTAGGGTTCTGCCATTCGTGTGGATGTTACTTTCACACATACCACCTACCTAAGCATTGTTGCAGACTATGTGCACACTTTCATGGCAACGGAACTCCCTGATAGCATTGGCCTCTTTCAGAAGGATAATGTGACCTGCCACAAAGCAAAAATGGTTTAGGAATAGTTTGAGGAACACAAAAATTAGGAACACATCCAATCAAGCATCTGTGGGATGTGTTGGACAAACAAGTCTAATCCGTTGAGGCCTCACCTCGCAACTTTCAGGACAAAGGATCTGCTGCTAACTTCTTAGTGCCAGATACCACAGCACACCTTCAGAGGTTTAGTGGAATCTATGCCTCGACGGGTCAGGGCTGTTTTGGCGGCAAAAGGGGGACCTACACAATATGAGGCAGGTGGTCATAATGTTATGGCTGATCGGTGTATATTAGATTGAACAGACTTGAAGAGGCCAAATGAAATATTGGTTTAGGCTCACAGTAGGCTGACAATTTTTGTCTTTACTGAGATATTTACACAATGATATACTATATGTTTACATTAAAAGAGACTGGTCTAACAGTTTATTATCTGAATATGAGGAAGTTGTTTTTTGCATACAATTTTGGACACTTTGTTGGATTGGCAATGGTCTACTCAGGGGAAAGAGAAAAGGAGTTGACATTTTTAGAAAAACAATGATGGCATATTGCACAGTTTGGGTAAAAATAAGCACCTGACTTTTAATCTACTCATGGAAAGAACCATGGAGTTTTTTCCCTGGAGTTTTCTCATAACATTCATGTATAGGGTATATACTTCAAAACAAACTCTGGATAGATTTATTTTTGACTATGGATGTAATGCTTATTTTTCTATTTATCTAAGGCCAATTTCACTGTAACTTGAAATTCCTTTTTTATATTCTTGGGTTATAACTGCATAGGTCCTAAACATTTCAATGAAATCGAATATTACAATATTCAATTAATACCATATGTTAACTTAGCAGAAAATTGCAACGCATGGATGTAAATCTAGAGTTAATCATTTATCCACTAATGGCCACATTGTTTCAAATGAGTCCTATTTTATAATGCTCATGCTATCCAATTTTCTCTGTCCTACATATAACTGAAATGTGTTAAGAAGTTGTTTTGAAACTGTCAGTGTTAAATGTAATGGTAAATTTGTGAGTGCAATTTTGGCCTGTGTGCACCTTCATTATGTGACTATGACTTATGACAGAACAGCAAAATGGTTGATTTTTGCTAAAGACTAGCTCTAAATACAATTTCTTCCTGTTGCAACTTGTAACAGAGCAGATTATCTTTTAATTTATCTAAAAGATAATTCCTCATCTTTATGTTGCCTGCAAATACTATATTAAAGTACATGGTAGAAGTCAAATTGCAAACATATAGCCATAACTAACTTTGTGAGGAATGTTTACCTATGTTTGCTATAATATATGGTACTGGTCTTAGTAAAAAGCACTGACTAATAGTTGTTTTAAAAAAAAGGAAAGCCTCTGCTAAATTACAAAACTGTTAATGTGGAACATACATATTTTTAAAATAAAAGTAAGTTATAAAGATTTGTACCATGGTGCAAACATATTTAAAGCTAATGTCTCCCTTTAACAACTAAGAGACATCAGACACTCAGTAAGTCTTCATCATTGTGTATGACTGAGTGTAGAATAGGAGTCTTCCATCCATTACACCACCTGCATAGGGAAAGAATAACATTGGTTAATATAATATGGACAACCCCACTCATGATTAATCAACTCTCAAATTTAAAAGATAATAAAAAAAAAGGTTTAGTAAGACCTATTTTCAACACTAAGGTACAGAATAACATTTTATCAGCTTGGAGTATTTAGCTGGTGCATTCTATGTACTTATAATGCATTTATTAAATGACTTGAAAACATGTATTTTTAAAGTTTTGTACTATGAACAGTTATATTGATCAATAAAAAAATACTTTAAATTTAGATTGAACAACTTTTTCACAAAAGGCTGTGAAGGCCTAATCATCATTTCTCACCCCTTTATCAATGCAGGTCCCACAGAGGCATCCAATGAGCCCATTTATCATCTGGATAGCACAAAGCACCACCTGCAGAGAACTGGTCACCAGCAGGGTTCCAAACAACCCCACATTGAACTCAACCACGTTTTTAGGTTCTGTGCACATGTTCCACTTGTCACGATGGTTCAAGTAACTATAATCACTGATGGAGTAATAAAGTGGGATTAGCGATTCTAATTTATTTATTTATTGTAATGGTAGACAGAATGCATGTCTATATAGGATGTTTTTCTTACCTGTCTTTGAAGGGTGTCATCCAGATCAGAATTACTTTACAGTAGGGCCCATTTATTAGACCAAGCATTGCCACTGCAAAACTGTAGAGGGCACCAGCTACCCCAATTGCAGCAAATAGAATCGAAAGGAACATCTGTGGTGAGGAAACAAGATTAGTCCCAAGCCTTTATGTAACTTCTCGAATGTGCCATGCCCTCGGCTCCTTCTCAAATCCTATTGGATGAGTAAGCCAGTGCTGTAAATTCTGCCTATTTTCTCATCAATTACACATCGAATCGCGAATAAAACTTTTAGTTACCAAAAGTTAAATATTTTAAAACAGAATTGACTTTGTGTTTTAGATCTTACCCTTAGCCTTTGTTCTATAGAATTTTTGTATACATTTTGGTAAGTTTATTGAAAACACATTTTCAAATAAAGAAGCCACTTGTTAGCAATTAGAGTGGACTGCCTTGGTCAAGAACAGAACAGATTTATTTTGTTCTTGCACATAAATGCATAGAAATCAGTCAATTACAGTTGTATTGTAAGAATGTTACACTGTAACTGACAGTCATTTACATTTTTGACAAAGCGTGATTAGATATGGCAAGCACACTCAGTAATGTGAGTTCTGCTAACCCACATGATATCTTAGATGGTGAATTATGTTTCCTGTTGCACTGACTGGCTGCATTCACAGGGATTTGTGGTTGACTTTTGCTATGTTTAATTGAGCTGTAATAGAGGTTCACTTTATTTTCCTTTCTCACTCTATTGCTGTCTAACAAGTCTTAGAAATTATACATTCTTTAAAAATGCATGCCGACAATTTTTTCCTTTTCCTTTTAAATAGCAAAAATTTTAAAAGTACACAACCTATGTTGTATTAGAGCACTAAGATTAGATTAAAAAAGATGCAAGATTAAATAAGACTGCCTGGCTCAGGAACAGAACAACATATTTTCATTCAGTACAGAAGTCACTCTCCTTCTGTACTGAATGAAGAGAAAAATGTGAACACCTAAGGTCCGCTATCATGGTATTTCTGCCAATACTGCATTGTGGGAAAAACACTTCCTACTGATAGGCAAGGAAACTTGCCACACCTACAGATGAAGGGGTGGCAAGGTGTCTGCAATGAAAGTTTGCAGTTCTCTACTTTTCTATCCCAAGAATGTACACAAAGTGAAAAAATAGGAAGTTGCTGATAACATTCATTTGTATTCCACTTAGGCCTGTCAACAACATGACTGTTTTGAGCCACTTCCTATTTTCTCACTTTCTATGCATTCCTGGGGTAATACTTCAGTGTTTCCTTTTGAATTTGTCTTGTGGTTTCTGGCCTGACTCACCCCACAACGGTTGGCACAGCAGCCCTTTTTTCCAGTCACATTAATGTAGAAAGCTGGGATCAGTACCTGAAGAGGCAACATGGAGAAATATATCAGAATCATGCATAAAATGTTAAGGGATTTTATTTTGTTTATAAAAAGATCTGCTGTGCTGGAATGTTTTTTTATGTTGTAGTAGGTAGTAGGAATACATGTGCTTTTTAGATGTGTCCCATTTCTTGCCAAGTTGAATAAACAAAATGAATATGGCAGATAGGTGCCACACCCCAATTTGTAATGCTATAAACATTAATCTTTGAAACAATGCATCAATAAAGCTTATGTCACAAAGACGTATCCCCTATTTATTGACTGGCTACATTCGATAACAACACAGAATAATATCAGATTTATATCCATATTTTCACAATTTATCATTCAATAAAAAAAGAACTCACCATGAGCCCACCTCCAACCAGTCCACCCATGTACTTCACTTCTACTGTGAGGTATCCATCTTTGGCATAACTGGTCTCCCAACCCGGGAAAAACAGAATGATATTACAGATGATGGAGATGAATGCCAGAGGGTACAGCGACGACCCAATAAACCGAGAGCATCTACCAGTACACATGGTAGTGGTCTAAGATCCTTTGAAAACAAAAGCTTTAAATTTCTCAAAAAGGGCTTATTTTAGTATGGTACAAAGTTGTAAAACAATGTCCTTTGTGTTCCTCAGACAGTTCTCTGTTGACCCTGCTTGCTTTGTTTTAGATGTGTACTACACATACGGAAGTTCAAGTACTGGAGGGCGGAGCTCCAGTGTTCCATGAAGGGACTATGAATCATTAGGAAGCCAAGCCTATATTTGAACACCCTCTCTTTGCCAAAGGCAGTTAAGGAACTCTGGCTCCATTAATTTCGAATTTATGATGAGTTACGGTTAACACTACTTTGACCTTGTTGTCTCTACTTCACGGACACACTTTTATGGAAGGTGTAAGAATGTATATTAAGTGAGCCCAGTGATGAGAACTGCAATGGCTGGTCTCCCTTGCTTGCACATGTAACCACACCCTGTAATAGGATATCTGAAAAGCAAGCCCACTGTGACTAAAGCTCTTTGGCAGTCTAGGAGGTTCCTAAAATATATTTTTTAAAGGGTTCTGTGTTTGAGTGGCTCGGCCTGCTTCACATGTGTTCCCTCCATGTGTTTTGTCATTGTCTTTGTAATAAGGCTGATACTTCAATGTCAAACACGTCTGCATAGGGTCCACAAACACAGCAGGGAGCCGCACAGGCCCACACAGCCAGGCTGCATGGCTACGCGCACCAGATTGTAGCTACATGTATGTGAACCACAATACCGCACAAACAATGATTATTTGGATATCGAAGGGATGGTTTTACACAGAGTAAGGAATTCCGGCAAAATTTGGCTTTCTGTATCAACAAAGACAAAGCAACAATTGAGTCTGGAGGCCTGGCTCAAATGGAAAAGGAACTTTTGATATAGATTTCTGGGCCAAGAGCCAGCAACCTGCCAGAGAAGATGGAAGCTGATGAAGGACAAATATGTAAGAATAAAGAAATTGAGGAGTACAAGTGACGAAGTAGGAGGGAAAATTCCTGTTTTATATAATGGTTTCTTGGCTGTCCAGGTACATAAAGCACAGTGAAACCGACTCCAATTTGAGAGGATGCAAACAAGGTAAGGTCAGTTTGGCAAAATCAGTGTTGATTACTTCTACTTCAAAGTTGGCATACTGGCCAGTAAAGATTAAAGATTAGTATTACCAACACTGGAAACTCAATACAGAGAGATATCCCTATGGACAGGGAGTTAACGAACAGTTTAGTCACAAGTAAACTGCAAGTACAAAAAGTGTATACTTCAGTGATTCTGTTGCATTCATTTTACAGGTACCAGTTATTTGTTTGCATGGCTGTGTTAAGTAGATAACTACTCAGTTAAATGTAACTATATTTACACGGAACAGAATTATAAACGCAACACTTGTTTTTGGCCCCATTTATCATGAGCTGAACTCAAAGATCTAAGACTTTCTCTATGTACACAAAAGGCCTATTTCTCTCAAATATTGTTCACTAATCTGTCTAAATCTGTGTTAGTGAGCACTTCTCCTTTGCCAAGGTAATTCATCAACCTCACAGGTGTGGCATATCATGATGTTGATTAGACAGCATGAGTATTGCACAGGTGTGCCATAGGCTGGCCACAATAAATGGCCACTCGAAAATGTGCAGTTTCACTATTTTTGGGGGATCCGGGGTGGTCCGAAAACCAGTCAATATCTGGTGTGACCACCATATGCCTCACAAAATGCAACACATCTCCTTCGCAATAGAGTTGATCAGCTTGTTGATTGTGGTCTGTGGAATGTTGTTGGATATTGTTGCTGGATATTGGCATGACCTGGAACACGCTGTCGTATACGCCGATCCAGAGTATCCCAAACATATGTCCGGTGAGTATGCTGGCCATGCAAGATCTGGGATGTTTTCAGCTTCCAGGAATTGTGGGGTGAGTTGCATTTGCCGAGTTGTTTGGTTTTGTTGTTGAGGGTGTGAGCCGGTGCGTGACATCACAATATGTAGGTATCAATATTGCTGCCACATTTGTATCCCCAGTTATACTTAGATGTATAGAGAAACATAAGTTTTAAGTAAAACAGGTTTGGCATGCTAACAATAGTAGTACTCTTTTGCCATGTTGTTCACCTAACATCTAATGCAAAGTAAATGTATCAGTTTTAAACATAGTTTTTCTTCAGATAAATAAATAGTTTTAGCCGAAAGAGAAAGGGGGAGCAGGGACAAGTGTCAGGCAACATTTGTTTAAAGTTGAATGAAATTATGTATTTACTTGAACCTGAATTTCCTTATTAATTATGAGAAAATGATTGTTACCATCTCTTAAAGATGATTTGTGCAACATCGCCGCCTAGTGCTAAGAAGTGTAATACTAGCTACACAACAAGGTCGCATAAGGCCGCACAACTATAAATGCTCAGCATGTACACCCACACATTAACAACAGAAGCATAAATCAGGCATAAAGCTGCACTCCTCATGGACTTTGGACCCCGTGAATGGGATAGTGACAATACGCGATTGCAATCAACAGCAAAAAATTGCTAATGGGAGAGCAGTTGCATATAGCCTAAACTTGAAAAAATAAATGTGATAGTGATACTAATGTGGGGGATATTTCTATAAAATGGATAAATAACCTTATACTTATGAACATGTTAATGTGCAATGTATAATCACGTACGTTTATTATAAACATGTGATAAGAGATGACCTGAGTGTGGCCCATGAGCTTTACGTAACATTTACTTTGTGGACAATGATGGACATGACCCAAGTATGAACCATTGGGAGGATGTGAATTACTGTCGCAAATTACGAGCATTCAGGGAGGTAGAAGATAAGAAGCTCAACCAGACAAAGTTAGATGGCGTAATGTGTGAAAGTTATGTATACAAGCCATAGTCCGGACTCAGAACATTGGGGGTGTATCTGCAGAAGGACCTGGCTTTAATGTCTGTCATTATTATATGATTTTCATTCAAGTCTTTTGGATTCACAAAGTCCTGAGTTGAAGTGCATTTGTTTTTAGTAAAGAGTGGTTGATTTTCCACGACACTTGCAAATGAAGTGTGCAGGCTTCTCTTTAAATTGAAATTAACCAAGTGTTCAAAAGTTGTGTTCTTGTGGGGTCCTTCAGTCTAACCCTCTGCCCTCCAGGTAGCTTACAGCATGCAGCATGGGTTTGAGTCCAACGCACTTTCTGCAAAAACACTCTTATACCTTTTCCCAATTTCCTGTCCAATATAGCATACATAAAATGCCTGACACAATTTATCTTCCTAGATTTGTCTCCCGTTTTTATTCAGTTTTTATTTTTTTATCCTATGTTTTATTATTATGATGTTCTCTTGATGTTTTCATTTGAGTTTTAGTTTTTATGCTATTGAATTCTTCTATTTTTTCTTTGCAAAGCACATTGTATGATTTGTACTATATAAATAAACTTGCTTGCTTGCTATCTTTGAAAAAAAGTGTAGGGTTTCAAACATTTTCAGGACATGGGCAGGAACTGCAGTGCAAGAAAGCAGAAGTCCTTTGACTGGGCTGAGTGGCAGCTGAGGGTTTGAGCATTTTGTGAAAGCTAGGAGGTACATTTCCTGGTAATACTTCATTATAAGAGTATATGAACTACTATTAAGCTAGTGTAGTTAAATCTAGTAAAGGGATAAGACAACTGCACATTACCTTCATGTTAACACAAACAGGAAATGCTGAGCAAGCTAACAAAGTGCCATCCAAAACAGACAAACACTTGACTGAAGCCAGCATACAACAGGGGAGGGCAAACGTTCTGACTTGGGGGTCATGTCAGGATTTTGAAAATAAACGGTGGTCCTCATTTGTTTTGTTTTGTAATTTGTTAATCATAAATGATTTGCACGTGTGAAAGGGGCAATCATTAAAACTTCTATACAGTAAGTAATTATACTGTCTAAACAATTTACATTTAAATTCAGATGTACACTGCATGCACATTTATTAGGCAAATCAATTATTAGGTTAATCCTCAAGATGTATTTTATTGTTGAACAAACACAATGCTCCCAGCCAATCCAAAATACAATTGAACTTCAAACCTGAATCTTTAACAAAGAAAATATTTGTTTTGATCTTTCTCAGGGGAGTACATAAGTATGCACTAAAATTAGGCAACTAAATTACAAATATAATTTCTCCAAATCCCTTTTTTATACTCAATTATTTGAGTCAGTGCAACAAATAAGTAACACAAAATGAAAAAAATAATAATAATCTGGCCTTTACTGTATACTGTAGCCCCCCTTTTTTTCAATAACTCAACCACAGCCTCCCAAATGCTGTTGAAAGCGGTGTATTGTCTTCCCTGACTGTAAATCCACATTTGAGAAGGGTCCACATGTTCTCAATAGGATTGAAGTCAGTTAAGGAATCTTTGAGGCCCTTGCTTGCTAGCCAAGCAGTGGAGTACTTGGATGCATGTGATGGAGCATTGTCCTGCATAAAGAACGTGACCTTCTTGAATGCTTAGGACTTTTTCCTGTACCACTGCTAGAAGAAAATATCTAGAATATACAGAAACTGGCAGTAGGTATGGGAGTTGAGTTTCAGTCCATCTTCAACCCGAAAGGGTCCAACTACCTCATCCTTAATGATAGCAGCCCTTACCAGTACCTCTCCTCCACCTTGCTCGAGCCTGATTTGATGTGGTGCCGTGTCCATTAGTGAACAAGCCATGGGCCGATCGCTCTGGTCCATCAAGGGTTACTCTCATTTCATCTGTCCACAAAACCTTTGAGAAATCTGTCTTCAGGTTTTTCTTGACCCAATTTATATGCTTCAACATGAAGCTGCCTAATAATTATGCACACCTTGATATAAGACCCTCATTACACAAATTCATATCACCTGATAATCATTCGATCCAATGAGCATTAATGTTTATATGGTTTGGAGTTGGAAAATGTGCATAGAAATAATTATACAATCAGAATACTCACTTGCCTAATAATTGTGCATTCAGTGTATAAGAATGGGCTGGTGAGTTACATTTTATTACCCCTCAAAACTATTTTATTACCTATTATGGGCAAGATGGAATTGCCTCACGGGATGGATTTGGCCCATGCTCCTTAGTTTGCTCACCCGAGCTAACTGAAGCCAGCTAACAGTCAATGAAAGATAGCTAATGGGAACTAGCTAATGGCTAACCCTTACAGCACAAGAATTGTGAAGCTCCTAAACAAAACTGTTACAAAATTCATCTTCAGTTTTCTAATGGACGCCTTAAGGTTTTGTGTAAAAATTGCCTGGTATTCGGAAATGTTCATAATTCCCTCCACTCTGACTAAGGCGTTGGTTCCAGCTGAAGAAAAACAGCCCCAAAGCATGATGCTGCCACCCCCATGCTTCACTGTGGGTACAGTGTTCTTTGGGTGATGTGATGTGTTGTTTTTGCACCAAACATACCTTTTGGAATTATGGCCAAAAAGTGTAACCTTGGTTTCATCAGACCATAATACATTTTCCCACATGCTTTTGGGAAAATTGATGTTTGTTCTGGCAAACTTCAGCCAGGCTTAGATGTTTTTCTTTGTAAAAAATGGCTTCCGTCTTGCCACCCTACCCTATAGCCCATTCATATGAAGAATACGGGAGATTGTTGTCACATGTAGCACACAGTTCTTGCCAGAAATACCTGCAATATCCTTTAATGTTGCTGTAGGCCTATTGGAAGCCTCCCTGAACAGTTTTATTCTCGTCTTTTCATGTATTTTGGAGGGACGTTCAGTTCTTGGTAATGTCTCTGTTGTGCCATATTTTCTCCACTTGATGATGACTGTCTTCATTGTGTTCCATGGTATATCTAATGCTTTGGAAATTCTTTTGTACCCTTCTCCTGACTGATATCTTTCAACAACGAGATCCCTCTGATGCTTTTGAAGCTCTCTGCGGATAATGGCTTTTGCTCTGAGATGCAACTAAGAAAATGTCCAGAAAATCCTACAGCTGAACATTATTTGTGATTAATCAGAGTCACTTCAAATGATGGCAGGTGTGTATCGATGTCTATTTAACATGAGTTTGAATGGGATTGGTTAATTCTGAACACAGCCACATCCCCAGTTATAATAGGGTGTGCACACTTATGCAACCAGGTTATTGTAATGTTTATATTTTTTATTTTTCCCCCTCAATGATTTCAGTTTGTTTTTCAGCTGAATTGTTCACATTATAGGTCACATTGAAAGTGGAAAAGGTTCTGACATGATTTATCTTTGTCTCATTCTTTTACATCACAAAAACATGGATTTTTTTAAACATAGTCTATATTCGAATTACACCGAATACCATTGCATCCCTAAATGTTAGAGTAAAAGCTTATCATATAACATTTTAACATTAATAAGTATGCAAAGATATATGGCTTACCTCTTATGCTGCTCAGTGGAGTTCCAGTATGCACTGTCAACTTGGGCTGCAACATTTATCCTTCTAAGTATGCCCCATTTTTCAAATCTTTGTAACCTGTCCTTGACCAAGTACCATATCCACCAAATAACAGAAATGGAAAACAGACAAGTGCATTCTTTTGAATGCGAACCGTTAGCCACATTTTCTTCAAAAAACACTCAATGTTAAACCCGCGGTTACTTCTACCAGCAGTAAAATTCAAATGTTTGGACACACCTACCATTCAAGGGTATTTCTTAGTTTTTTCTATTATACACATTTGAAGACATCAAAACTATAAAATAACACATACAGAATCATGTAGTAACGAAATAAGTGTTTAACAGATCAAAATACATTTCATATTGTAAACTCGGCAAAGTAGCCACCCTTTGCTTTAATAAAAATGTTCCATACTCTGTCATTCTCTCAACCAGCTTTATGATATAGTCACCTGGAATGAATTTCAAAGTGTGCCTTGTTAAAAGTTAATTTGTCGAATTTCTTGGTTTGAGACAGTGAATTGTGCTGTGATAATTTAAGATTGGTATACAGGAGATGTTGCTATATCATTATGTCTGCACTATAGTATTCAATATTATGTCACAAGAGGCTCAAATAGGCAAAGAGAAACGATAGTCCATCTTTACTATAAAACATGAAGGTTGGTCAATCCTGAACATTTCAAGATTTTTAATAGTTGAGTCTCCAAAACCATTGTTTTGGAAAAGATTCCCTACAACTCAGGAGTTAGTGAATTCAATAGTAGACTTTAATGACGTCACAAAGCCTGCTGGTCTGCAGAGCAACTGACCTCCAAACCGTAGACACATATTTTTGTATAGTATGGTTATACAATGCTTGTTACAAAGCAAAAGCTTTTCTATGATGCTAATCTCTGTGCGTATCCTTCTCAATACTTCCACCATTGTTTTACAACCCTCTGGGATCACCCTACAATCTTCATAAAAATAATTGAGCGATTAAAACTATTTTTGGGCTCTGGGATACTTTAGTCAATTACTCTAAAACCTACTGTTTTATTAGCTTAGTTTTTTTTCAGTCTTGCTGATATTCTCATCTTCCCAAGGCCTTCAAAGACATGCCACAGATCCATGTCCACATTAAATATAATTCATTTGCTCATTAGTCTCAATAGTACAGTAAAAGGAGAATGACAGAGCACAACTGTTGATCTTCACACACAGATAAATCCAAATTGTGTACCTTGTTGTCCATTAACCTCTTTCTTTACAATTAAATGTGGAAAAATGTTTATTTCACAGTTTCAGACCAAAGCAACAGCAGTACTGAATCACTGAATTTGAATACAAGAAGGGAGCGAACATTGCTGGCAAATGGAACAGACAGTAAGCTACAAAAGAAACCATTATTGTTGCTCATTGTTTAGATGCATACAATATCGGATTCCCAAAAAAAGCTCCTCAAAATTATTGAGAGAGGCTGCCAACCACCTCAACGGGATAGTGACGCCGTATGGACTCATCCAGAATAGCCTGGCTTGCACATCCACAGTGGGGCAAAAAAGTATTTAGTCAGCCACCAATTGTGCCAGTTCTCCCACTTAAAAAGATGAGGCTTGTAATTTTCATCATAGGTGCACATGAAATGAGAAAAAAAATTCCAGAGAATCACATTGTAGGATTTGTAATGAATTTATTGGTAAATTCCTCGATAAAATAAGTATTTGGTCACCTACAAACAAGCAGGTTACTGGCTCTCACAGACCTGTAACTTCTTCTTTAAGAGGCTCCTCTGTCCTCCACTCGTTACCTGTATTAAGGGCACCTGTTTGAACTTGTTATCAGTATAAAAGACACCTGTCCACAACCTCAAACAGTCACACTCCAAACTCCACTATGCCCAAGACCAAAGAGCTGTCAAAGGACACCAGAAACAAAATTGTAGACCTGCACCAGGCTGGGAAGACTGAACCTGCAATCGGTAAGCAGCTTGGTGTGAAGAAATCAACTGTCGGAGCAATTATAAGAAAATGGAAGACATGTAAGACCACTGATAATCTCCCTCGATCCGGGGCTCCACGCAAGATCTCACCCCGTGGGGTCAAAATGATCATAAGAACGGTGAGCAAAAATCCCAGAACCACACGGGGGGACCTAGTGAATGACCTGCAGAGAGCTGGGACCAAACAAACAAAGGCTACTATCAGTAACACATTACGTTGCCAGGGACGCAAATCCTGCAGTGCCAGACGTGTCCCCCTGCTTAAGCCAGTACATGTCCAGGCCCGTCTGAGGTTGGCTAGAGAGCATTGCGAGGATCCAGAAGAGGATTGGGAGAATGTCATATGGTCAGATGAAACCAAAATAGAAATTTTTGTTAACTCAACTCGTCATGTTTGAAGGAGAAAGAATGCTGAGTTGCATCCAAAGAACACCATACCTACTGTGAAGCATTGGGAGGAAACATCATGTTTTGGGACTGTTTTTCTGCAAAGGGACCAGGACGACTGATCCATTTAATGGGAAGAATGAATGGGGCCATGTATCGTGAGATTTTGAGTGAAAACCTCCTTCCATCAGCAAGGGCATTGAAGATGAAACGTGGTTGGGTCTTTCAGCATTACAGTGATTCCAAACACACCAACCGGACAACGAAGGAGTGGCTTCGTAAGAAGCATTTAAGGTCCTGGAGTGGCCTAGCCAGTCACCAGATCTCAACCCTATAGAAAATCTTTGGAGGGAGTTGAAAGTCTGTGTTGCCCAGCAACAGCCCCAGAAAATCATTGCTCTAGAGGAGATCTGCATGGAGGAATCGGCCAAAATACCAGCAACAGTGTGTGAAAACCTTGTGAAGACTTACAGAAAATGTTTGACCTCTGTTATTGCCAACAAAGGGTACATAACAAAGTATTAACATAAACTTTTGTTATTAACCAAATACTTATTTTCCACCATAATTTACCAATAAATTCATAAAAAAATCCTACTATGTGATTCTTTGGATTTTTTTCTCTCATTTTGTCTCTCATAGTAAAAGTCTGCCTATGATGAAAATTACAGGCCTCTCATCTTTTTAAGTGGGAGAACTTGCATAGTTGGTGGCTGTCTAAATACTTATTTGCCCCACTGTATTTGATTCAGGAAAGAGCTTTAGGTAAATTTGCTTTGTAAAGTGAACATCATTACATCTGCATTATATGTATGTTAGCGATCTAAATGTTTGTTGAATGTAAACCAAATTAAAATGCTGACACTGGGTGGACACTAGTGATGGCGAAATGTTAGATACTGTACAGTCCTAATTTAGCTACTACTTGTGTGTGTTGTTAGCAATTGTTTTTGCAACTAGTAACGTGTAACTGTTAGTTAATCAAGGTAAACACGTGTAACAGGTCCATAGCTACCAATAAATCATGTCTTTTTTTTATTCAGTCCATACAGTAGTTGCTTGCAAAAAGGATATGGCCTAAATTGACTAATTTGCCTTGATTCTTGGTTAGCCAGTTGCTTGAATACTGACTTGTTTGCAGATTACTTCGTTTTTTATGTTCACAAGTAGGATATAGAAGGATAAGTAAAGTAAAAATAGTTCCCACTAAATGTTGATCATCCTGTAGCTGGTCTATAGGCACCACTGGAGGTGTAACAGGCAATAATGTCCAGCATAACAGATAGCCTAACCACCAACCCTTCTGTATGAGGACCCTTAGTTCACTCAAAATGTATGTACTGCTTTAATTATAAAGGTTACCTTGTGGGAGACAGGCCTCCCACTGGTCATGGAATATCTGGAATATCATCGGATTTTAAAAACTATATTCCAGACATGGAAAGTCAAGGGATTTTAGTCCAAGTCATGATATATCAGGGCATTTTGTAGTATGTTAAAATTTTAGTAGTTTTTGTAATAAACTTGTTTGTCCAGCACATCCCACAGTTGTTCGATTGGATTGAGATCTGGGGAATTTGGAGGCCAAGTCAACACTTTGAACTTCTTGTTGTGTTCCACAAACCATTCCTGAACCATTTTTGCTTTGTGGCAGGGCACATTATCCTGCTGAAATAGGCCAATGTCATCAGGGAATGCCACTGCCATGAAAGGGTGCACATGGTCTGCAACAAGCTCAGGGGGATGGTACGTGTCAGGGGGATGGTAAGTAACATCCACATGAATGGCAGGACCCAAGGTTTCCCAGCAGAACATTGCCCAAAGCATTAAACTGCCACCGCCGGCTTGTCTTCTTCCCACAGTGCATCCTGGTGCAATGTGTTCCTCAGGTAAGCGACACACACACACACACACCCAGCCATCCACGTGATGTAAACGAAAACGTCATCAGACCAGGCCACCTTCTTCCATTGCTCCACACCCTAGTTCTGATGCTGACATGCCCATTGTAGGCACATACGCAACCAACTGCGATCCACTGTGTGTTCTGACATCTTTCTATCAGTACCAGCATTAACTTTTTCTGCACTTTAAGCTACAGTAGCTCGTCTGTTGGATTGGAACACACAGGCCAGACTTCGCTACCTAAGTGCATCAGTGAGCCTTGGCCCCCCATGACCCTGTTGTCGGTTTATCACTTTTCCTTCCTTGAACCCCTTTTGAAAGGTACTGAAAACTGCAGATAGGGAACACCTTCCAAGGGCTGCAGTTTTGGAGATATTCCGACCCAGTTTTCTAGCAATCACAATTTGGCTCTTGTCAAAGTCGCTCTGATACTTACAATTACCATTTGTTCACTTGCTACTTAATATATCCCACCCACTGACAGGTGCCATGATAACGAGATTATTGCATATTGAAATATACTGTGAAATGTCCAAATTTGACCCAATTACCCATTTTCCCTCCCTGTGTCATGTGACTCATTACTGTTACAAAGTCCCAGGTGTGAATGGGGAGCAGGTGTGTTGTTAAATTCGGTGGCTTCACACTCCCTCGTACTGGGAAGTTCTGGAAGTTCAACATGGCACCTCATGGTAAAGAACACTGAGGCTCTGCAAAATAATTGTTGCCCTACATAGGTGATAAGATTGCCAAGACCCTGAAACTAAGCTGCAGCACGGTAGCCAAGACCATACAGCGGTTTAACAGGACAGGTTCAAATCAGAACAGGCCTTGCCATGGTCAACCAAAGACGTTGACTGCACGTGCTCAGCATTATATCCAGAGGTTGTCTTTGGGATCTAAGGAATGCTCATTTAAATGCATTTACTGACTAGCCAGTAAAAGGCAAAAATATCGTCCCAAAATGGTCATGTATTCTTATAAATAAACAGTGTTTTTTTCATAATTACTGTGCACCAATTATTTTTGTGTATATGTACTTTGTGACAACTGCCAATGCAAAAAGGGTTTTCTAAAATATATCTGATGAACAGATAACACCAGTGGGTGAGTGGAACAACTTATAACCCACCCAACATATGATCTTTATTCAAGTAATAAGTCCTCTTGCACTGATTTGTATTGAACACTTATACACTTGATCATTGTGATGGCAGTTTCAGAAGTCCAAACAGTTCACACAAATGGTAGGTAAGACAGAGGACAAATCATCTGCACAATCAACAGTTTATTCTTGTAAAGAAATTGTACACACATCACAGGGTAACAATAAATCATCTCAGAATTATTACTAGGCAATCATCAGTTGTTAAAGAAGGAAAAAAAGGGGTATGGTAGGATGCTACACCGCTGTCCTAGATCAATAATACACATTCACATTGTTCTGACAATACCTTGGTTTGAACCAAAAGGCAGGCTGTCTTTCTCTACATTAAACCAACTACTTATGCTTGAGCTATTCAACTCAGAAGGGACACACAGCATCTGGACAAAGAACAGATACATTGATGGTTTAAGCCGACTAAGCAGATTAATGGATGTCCTAATGACCTACCAACACAATTCAATGATGAGCATAAACAAATACCAGATCCCCTCTCCTACATTCTTTTTCTTATCTAAACATAGGGACTTTGTACATTTAACTAGTAACTCATTTATACAGTGGGGAGAACAAGTATTTGATACACTGCTGATTTTGCAGGTTTTCCTACTTACAAAGCATGTAGAGGTCTGTACAACTGTGAGAGACGGAATCTAAAACAAAAATCCAGAAAATCACATTGTATGATTTTTAAATAATTCATTAGCATTTTATTGCTTGACATAAGTATTTGATCACCTACCAACCAGTAAGAATTCCCTCTCTTACAGACCTGTTAGATTTCTTTAAGAAGCCCTCCTGTTCTCCAGTCATTACCTGTATTAACAAATGCTTGAACTCGTTATCTGTATAAAAGACACCTATCCACACACTCAATCAAACAGACTCCAACCTCTCCACAATGGCCAAGAACAGAGAGCTGGGTAGGAACATCAGTGATAAAATTGTAGACCTGCACAAGGCAGGGATGGGCTACAGGGCAATAGGCAAGCAGCTTGGTGAGAACGCAACAACTGTTGCCACAATTATTAGAAAATGGAAGAAGTTCAAGGTGACAATCAATCTCCCTCGGTCTGGGGCTCCATGCAAGATCTCACCTCGTGGGGCATCACTGATTATGAGGAAGATGAGGGATCAGCCCAGAACTACACGGCAGGACCTGGTCAATTACCTGAAGAGAGCTGGGACCAAAGTCTCAAAGAATAACACTACGCCATCATGGATTAAAATCCTGCAGTGCACGCAATGTCCCCCTGCTCAAGCCAGCGCATGTCCAGGCCCATCTGAAGTTTGCCAATGACCATCTGGATCATCCAGAGGAGGAATGGGAGAAGGTCATGTGGTCTGATGAGACAAAAAAATAGCTTTTTGGTCTAAACTCCACTCACCGTGTTTGAAGGAAGAAGGATGAGTACAACCCCAAGAACACCATCCCAACCGTGAAGCATGGAGGTGGAAACATCATTCTTTGGGGATGCTTTCCTGCGAAGGGGACAGGACGACTGCACCGTATTGAAGGGAGGATGGATGGGGCCATGTATCACGAGATCTTGGCCAACAACCTCCTTCCCTCAGTAAGAGCATTGAAGATGGGTCGTGTCTGGGTCTTCCAGCATGACAACGACCCGAAACACACAGCCAGGGCAACTAAGGAGTGGCTCCATAAGAAGCATCTCAAGGTCCTGGGGTGGCCTAGCCAGTCTCCAGACCTGAACCCAATAGAAAATATTTGGAGGGAGCTGAAAGTCTGTATTGCCCAGCGACAGCCCCAAAACCTGAAGGATCTGGAGAAGATCTGTATGGAGGAGTGGGCCAAAATCCCTGCTGCAGTGTGTGCAAACCTGGTCAAGAACTACAGGAAACGTATGATCTCTGTAATTGCAAACAAAGGTTTCAGAACCACATAAAGTTCTGCTTTTCTGATGTATCAAATACTTATGTCATGCAATAAAATGCTAATGAATTATTTAAAAATCATACAATGTGATTTTCTGGATTTTTGTTTTAGATTCCGTCTCTCACAGTTGAAGTGTACGTATGGTAAAAATTACAGACCTCTACATGCTTTGTAAGTAGGAAAACCTGCAAAATCAGCGCTGTTTCAAATACATGTTCTCCCCACTGTACATGTATAGGACTGAGTATATATCGGATCAAGAAATGTCCCTGACATGATACACACAGAACCTACAACAAAATCAATGTTAAATTTGAAATCTGTCCTGACATTCTTTCAAGCAGTAGATGAACACAACTTTATGGGAATGAATTGGGTGGACAGACTGGCAGAATCTCTGATTAAACAGAAGAGCAGCCAGACCCTGAACAACCAGTAAAAAATGTTATGTTCTAGTAAAAAAAATGTTTATGACCATCACATGAATACCTGGACCTGTGTTGCACACTCTAAATTTGGGGTCTTGATTTTTCCTTAGAATCTAACATCAGCAACATTGTCAGACTGTAGCAGAACAATTAAAACTCCACAGTTGAATACTGCTTTGGTCTGAAATAAAATCTATGAAACACCAGTACTTAGTGTGAAATGTGTTATTTATATTAGTGATGAAATTAAGATCTTAATGTTACTCTATATAACCTGAGTAGTAGTATAGAATTATAAACTGGGTTGTTCAAAAATAAAATGTTGATTAGCTGTAAAATCTGGTAAAAGTTAAAAACAGATTTATAATAGTAGTAACGCAGAACGTTTTAGGTGAATGGCGGATATAACTGTATCCAGGCGCTCTGTATGACATTGTGCCTAAGAATAGATCTTAGTTGTTTTATATTGGTCATGTACTACACCCCTTCCTGCCTAAGTCCTTAAATATCTTACATCATTTATTATTCAGAGACAATTTAAGTTTTGAAGAATGACTGACAAAAAAAGGTAATTCAAATAATTGTATTAAATATGGAAAAGCATTAAATGCATGTCAAATACACATAAGTCCCAGATTGTGTGAGATTGGCTGGAACTATAGAGGTACTGGAAGCAGTAAACTGACTCAGGAGGACATGCCCTGAAAGTGGTTCCTTCTGCACCCTCAGGTGTCCAGGACAAAAAGAAAGTCAGAAAGGAATTCCATTTTCAGTCTTAACAGATGTCTGTGTAGCTACTACAAGAGACAAGATGCTGTAGGTTTACTGGTTTGACTTCTGGACTAGAGATGACATGGTGAATGGATTTTTGCTGTGGTTGTCAAAACTGCTCTGGTACCCCCTGTTAATCCATGTATTTGAAATAATTAACTGCGCACACACCTGATCTAATTAGACTTACACTGCCAAAGAAAGAAATCAACAATCACGAATGAAGAGTTAAAAATATCTAGCCCTTGAATTGTAAATTGGGTAGTTCAGGGCATTAACCAAGATTTTCCACAAGCAGCTAGCTGTCATTCATCTTTTTATCACCTCTCCCTCCACAAATGTTTACATTTTGGTCAGTTAGCAGGTGCTCTGAGACAGAGTGACAGACAGGAGCAATAAAGGTTAGGCCTTGCTCAAGGGTATACTAAGAACTTTCATCTGGGTTATTTGAAACAGCAACATTTCAGTTACCAGCCCAACTCTCGTTTTAACACCCGTCTAACATCCCATCCAAAAGACAGCACAATGATCAGGAACAATGTCTGGTCTCCCAAATACGGACTTACCCTGCTAACTTGAAAAGCAAGCCAGCAATGGGAGACTGAGAACTTCAGTATGCCATGCTTACCATTCTCACAAGTACTCATGTAATTGCTACCTGCTATTCTGGACATTATTGTTTGTCACACCTCCAACAGTGCCTGGAGAACAGGATGATGAACAGTTAGTGGGCACCATTTCTTCACACTTCTTATTCTGGTACATCTATCTCCTAGTTGTCTACATATAAAACAGTCATCTGTTAACTAATCATTATTCAAGCATATCGCTTACCAAGAATCATAGCAAATTAGTCAATATATAAAGAAACTACTGTATGGACTGAATTTAATGATTTATTGGTAGCTAGGTTTGCACATGTTTACCTTGATTAACTAACAAGATACACGTTATTGGTAGCATTTGTCATTACTAACGGTTAGGTAGACAAACTTAGCAGGATTGAGGTTACTGTATTGTTATTTAGCAAAAACAATCGCTAAATTAACACACACATGTGACTACATTAGGACTGTAGCCAGCTACTGTATCTAACATTTTGCCATAACTAGTGTCCACACAGTGTCATCATGTTAATCTGGTTTACATACAAAAAACATCTTGGTAGCTGACATACAGTATCTCAAGAAAGTGAGTAAACCCCACACATAGTTGTAAATATTTGATTATATCTTTTCATGCACTGAAGAAATGACATTTTGCTGAACTTTTGTCTCATACTCATCTTTTGATCTTAAACATCTCAAGTGTCTTCAGTGAACAACAAAAACAAAGGAATTTGCCTAACTGTTCCAATACTTTTGGAGGGGACTATATATACTTGCTACAGTGTAACTTTATGTATTACCTTTTTTTAAAGAGAGAAGGACTAAAAGGGTGGCATCCAGACCATGTCTTTTTCCTGGGACTTGAACTCACCTTGAAAACAGAGATGGGTAAAGGCTTTGTGATATTTACATTATACACAAAGTATTACTATCCCAAAACATTAATGTGCATTCTAACTGCACATTAGACTGGTGGAAATTTGTCTGATCTGATGGTTCCTCATTGTGGGACGCCAACTATAAAACAATGAGGAAGAAGCGTGACGATTTGGGGCTCTTTTTCTGGATCCAGAGACTTGCACCAGAGTGAGTGGAAACACAACTGCTAACACAGCATTCTGCAGTGCCACGCAATACTCTCTGGATTATTCCTAGTTGGTCAGGGTTCATTTTACAGCAAGATAATTACCAAAAACATACCTCCAGGCTATGTCAGAATTACCTTAGAAGAAAACAACAAGATAGTAATCTTCAAATATTGGAATGGTCAGCACAGACTCCAGACTTAAATTCCATTAGGCTGTTTTGGAATGAGTTAACTTCAGCAACAGTGTCGCGAAGAACTTTCCAAACAGTATGTGATTTCCACTGTAGAAAGGATGCCAAGAGGGTGTTCAGCTGTTATACCTGATAAAGCTTTGATGAGTCAAATACTGTATGTTGATTACAGTTTGTTAAACAAAACGATCCAATTATTTATTTTCTGTCTCCAATTGTTCATTTGTTCTACATGCATTAATTTAAACAAATTAAACTGTATGAATTGCAGGAAACTGGAAAACGCACGTTCTGAAACGGACTGGTAGCATATATATATATATATATATATATATATATATATATATATATATATATATATATAATTATGTCTGAGCTATATTACACCCACACATTAAACAATCACAATGTTTTTTTGGCTTCGAAGGTATTGTTAATAGCCCTAAATGATCCAACTATGATTATATTCAAAGGAAACCTTACGAAACTTAATAGATTATGCGACTGTTGGGGGAACTGTCTGTCGCAAAGGTTTTCCAGCAAATCAGAGGGGGGAAATTCCAGGTACACAAAGCTGTGTGAAACGATGGCTGGCACGGAAGTTGATGTGGAGGAGCGTCTTTCTCCAACTAAAGAGTTTCTACTTACATATCTTATGCCAGAAAAATGTTACGATTACTTTTTTGTCGACTTTAACGTTCTGCACGGTGAGGTCCGAAGTGATATTTGCACGACATCGGTGTGTAATTCGCCTACTTGAAGCAGATTTGTTAGAGAGGCGCTTGTGTAGAGCGATGATCAGGAAGTTGTTGCCATTTACCTTTTTATGTGCGTGATTGATGCAAGGTTTTGTAACCTTTGTATAGACTACAATGTTTAGCATTTTCAAATAACGTGGGTCCCCCCATCTGATTACTTACTGTTGTTGTGCCTACAGTGCCATGCTGGAAGATAGTTTTGAGCCAAACGGTGGGAATTTGGATCATTCTTGGGACTGTGTTTGGTGAGAAAAGCATTTTTCTCCCTTTTTGATGTATGCTGAAATATATGCTGAAATTCATAACTGTAAGTGTTTCATTGTCATATTTGGTTTAATCATATTTCCTTTATTGATTATATTAATACAATGAATAAATGTTTCTTTTATTGATCTGTCACTGAGACTTTCTTCTGTTCCCTGTCTCACACCCACCCCCTCCTCTCCATACTTCTGCCCTACAGCACTGCTCCCTCAGTTGTGGAGGATACTGAGGACAAGGAATGCTTCAGGAATCAGTTGGTGGTCTGTCTTATTGCATGTCTATGCCGTCACGGGACCTCTTCTCTTTTGTATCACCAATAATTTCCCACTTGAGTATGTACAGTCAATCAATACAATTATAATTTTTTCATGAAAATTGTCCTGGTGTGCAGTATTATGTTGATGTTCATAGACCAGTATTTTTTACTTCCCACTGTCTGTGTTTCTGTCTTTTTTCACAGAGCCTGGGCAGAGAGATTGTTCATGTTGATCCAGTGTTTGGCATTGGGGTTTCTCATCCAACACTACAATAGGAACACCTTAAAAGGTTATCCCTTTCCCTTATGTGATTTAATATGACCCTCTTAACCCAAGACATTTGTATTATTCTTGGTTCTTTTTGGAATTGATCCTACAACCCTTATGTTGCAGTTATCATGCTTGACCATCTCAGCCACACAAGACCCTGGATGCCCACGTGGGCTTCGTTTCTCGCTGTGTGCATTCTGTTTACATGAAAACTCAGAATAATGGCAAAATATAATGTGTTTTTAACACAGCCAGTCAAACAGTTGCATTTCTGGTAGTTCTCCACCCTTTTAGTATAACAAGCAATATCATGACAGAGTTCAAGTTGACAGTGTTCAGTCATCAATTTATTGTTTGACACATGTACGTGTTCTCTACAGTTGCTGCTTTCTAACTGTCCTTGTTGTGTCTGGCAGGTGTTTCATTCCTCATGGCCTATGCTGGTGTGATGTTGCTTCTTACATCTGCCCTGACTTCGGCCCTTCTCCCTGAATATGTTGTGTCCGTGATGCAAGCCTCCAGCATGATGGCTGTTGTTGCAAGCCGGGTAAGATATACTCATGAGTTTATTTGTACCCATGCAGATGGAAAACTCAACATCTGGGAGACAAGTGGTGGAGGAGGTACTGTCAATAGATGACATAGGGGCATACCGGTATTCCACAAAGCAGGATTAATATCATTCATTTATTTTAATCCTAAAAAGACACCTATTTGGACTGCTCTGTACTTTCGGTAGCTCCGTAACTCTGGCTAGTGTATTAGCTCAATTTGGGCCCAACCTCACACCAAAGCTAGTTAGCACTGCTAGATAACTAATTCGAAATAATGACCATACTCAACCTAGGCAGTGACGCCGACGGCAATGGACAACCGTGAATGTTGTGCCCCGGGCCCAGGCCTGGGAGGGCCCACTTGATTGGCTTGAATATAATTATTAATTAGTCAATGTTAGTATTCAATACTATTGAGAAAGTTACACAGTTATTAAACAAAGAATTGCATGGATAAAGGCTTTCATGTTTTTCACTTGCTGGGTTGTTGGGTACAACCTTCAGTAGCTACATTACAGGAAGCCTAAAATAAAACAGTTCTGTTGGATATTGGGATTTGTTCCGAATAGACAAATACTTTGCTGGCTATGCGATTCTCTTGTCTTTTCAATTGACAATAAAGAGAATCTACAACAAAACAGCCCTACAACTATCCCCAAACAACCATAGTTGTATTTTTCGTTTCATAATGCATCAAATATTTTCAATGGGTGAATGATCTGGACTGCAGGTAGACCAGTTTAGCACCCGGACACTTTTACTACAGAGCCATGCTGTTGTAATACATGCACAATGTGGTTTGGAATTTTCTTGCAGAAATAAGCAAGGCCTTCCCTGAAAAAGACGTCTGGATGGCTGCATATATTTCTTTAAAACCTGCATTCAGCTCCGGAAAAAATTAGGAGACCACTATACCTTATTTTTCCTTTCCAAAAAAGTTGAAAAGGAAGGATTTGAGTGAGGAACAGAAGTATTAAAATTAAGAGACCACTGGAAATTGAATGCTTCTGTTCCTCACTCAAAACTTTCCTTTTCAACTTTCTTGGGTTTTGTTTATGGTTGAATTTTAGCTTGCATTTGTGGATGCAGCGACATACATCAATCAGCTATGACATTATAACAGGTGAAGTAAATTACACTGATAATCTCACAATCATGGCACCTGTCATTGGGTGGGATATATAGTCCTCTCCAAAAGTATTGGAACGGCAAGACAAATTCCTTTTGTTTAAGATCAAAAGATGAGTATGAGACAGAATTTCAGCTTAAATTTCCTGGTATTCACATCTAGATGTGTTAAACAACTTAGGACATATCACCGTTTGTATTAGACCACAGCATTTGTAGGTGAGCAAAAGTAAAGGAACAAATAATCTTAAAGTAAATAACATTTAATATTTGGTGGCATAACCCTTGCTGGCAATAACTGTCTCAAGGCTGCGACCCATTGACATCACCAAACTGTTGCATTCTTAATTTGTGATGCTATTCCAGGAATTTACCGTAGCTTCTTTCAGTTCTTGTTTGATTCGAGGTGTTTTTCCCTTCAGTCTTCTCTTAATGAGGTTAAATGCATGATCTATTGGGTTAAGGTCAGGTGATTGACTTGGCCAGTCTAGAACCTTCCACTTTTTTCCCCTGATGAAGTCCTTTGTTTTATGGGCAGTGTGCTTTGGGTCATTGTCCTGCTGCATGATAAACATCCTCCCGATTAGTTTCAATGCATTTCTCTGTAAATTGGCAGATTTCTGTACACTTCTGAATTCATTCTGCTGCTACCATCTTCAGTTACTTCATCAATAAATATTAATGAGCCTGTTCCAGGAGCAGCCATGCACGCCCAAGCCATGACATTACCTCCACCATGCTTCACTGATGAGCTTGTATGCTTCGGATCATAAGTAGTTCCTTTCTTTCGCCACACTTTGGCCTTTCCCTCACTTTGGTAGAGATTATTCTGGGTCTCATCAGTCCATAAGATTGTGTTCCAGAACTTTTGCGGCTCATCTCTGTACTTCTTTAAAAATTACCATCTGGCCTTCTGATACTTACTGCTGATGAGTGGTTTGCATCTTGTGGTGTGGCCTCTATGTTTCTGCTCTCTGATCATTTTGTTTGTTTTGTTTAATTTGTTCATTGTTGTACCTAAACTTTGTGTAAACATGTATACGCAGAGCCCAGCTGTAAAACAGACCTTGGTCTCAGTTTTCTTAATGAAATTACGGTATAATAATTTCAGTCTAACTTTGTTCACTCATATTTAGTACACCTATCGATAAGACTTAATTTGTATTATCCATCTGGAGGTTCTAAATAGGCTACAGTTGTGCTCATAAATTTGCATACCCTGGCAGAAATGCAAAAAAAGTATTTTATTTTAGTATAGTGGTCATATGATGCCATTTATTATCACATAGTTGTTTGGCTCCTTTTTAAATCATAATGATAAAAGAATTCACCCAAATGGCCCTGATCAAAAGTTTACATTCCCTCGAATGATTGGCCTTGTTACAAAACACAAGCTGACACCCACACAGGTGAAAATGGCAATTTAAGTTGAATCTCCCTCACCTGTGGCTTTTTAAACTGCAATTAGTTTCTGTGTATAAATAGTCAATGTGTTTGTTTGCTCTCACGTGGATGCACTGAGTAGGCTAGATACTGAGCCATGGGGAGCAGAAAATAACTGTCAGAAGACTTGCGTAACAAGGTAATGGAACTTTATAAAGATGGACAAGGACATAAAAAGAAACCAAAGCCTTGCAAATGCCAGTCAGTACTGTTCAATCACTTAAACGTGGAAAATTCGGGGGTCTCTTGATACCAAGCCACGGTCAGGTGGATCATAAATGTTTTCAGCCAAAACTGCAAGAAGAATTGTTCGGGATACAAAGAAAAACCAACAGGCAACCTGAAGTACAGGCTGCTCTGGAAAAAGATGGTGTGGGTGTTTTATGTTTGAGTTGCCAGAAAGAAACCTATACCGCGCCAATGCCACAAAAAAGCATGGTTACAATATATCCGACAACACCTTGATATGCCTCACAGCTTCTGGCACACTGTTATTTGGAGTGATGAGACCAAAATGGAGCTTTATGGTCACAACCATAAGCGCTATGTTTGAAGAGGGGTCAACAAGGCCTATCGTGAACAGAATATAATCTCCACTGTGAGGTATGGTGGTGGCTCACTGATGTTTTTCGCAACAATTATTCTAACCCTAACCTTATCAAGTTACTTCTTTACCATAGCAAGCATACACCCACCTATGTATAAATGGGTATGAGCTCCATTTTTCTTCTAGTACGGTCTGAATTTTTTATGCCGTGGATTTAACAAGGTGATGGAAATGAACCCTAGGTATTTTATTCCATGCTGACTTTATAGCATCACAGATTTTTCAGGCTTATCCGTGTTAGTAGGCTTTGGGCCTACCCTAGCAACAGGTTTGGGTATATTACCTCTTGTTGAAAATATTTATGCAGTACGCCACCAGATTAGTGACCTAATCCTTTTCTCAATCATTTGGAATGTGTATGACATTCTACTCATATATAATATAAATATGTTTAAAACAAATTTGAGGGGTTTTTTTACCATTCATGCTTTTGCCACATCAGCATAGAGTTCATCAACTACAGTATTTCGGTATTATTTAATAATGTGTGAATGTCTATTACACACCACACTTATTTTAGAATATAAGTTTGTTAACTTCTTTAATGTGTTTGACCAGGTGATTCAGGTAGCCACTAACTACCTCCACGGCAACACGGGGCAGCTGTCACCTATGTCCATATTTCTAGTTTTCACTGGCTCCCTTGCTCTCCTCTTCACATCTCTACAGGTAACACACACTCGGATGAAGGTTGTTTTCCTGTGTTTATGATGTTGATCAATGAACTCCATAAGATTGCTTTCCTTTCAAATGTCTTTCTGCATTTTAAAACCACTTTTCTGCAGTCACTTCCTATGCCCGTCCATACCTGTTTTTAACATTCTCCTTCTCTCCCCTCTCTCTTCTCCCTCTGGGCTTGTCTGTCTATAGGAGACTGGAGACTGGAGCTGTTTGTCAACTCTGACCCATATAATAGCTGCCTCTCTTAGCGGCCTGCTCCTGGCCCAGGTGGTGTGTTACCGGGATTGCAGTACTAAAGATAAGACGGAGTAGTAGTTGATCACATCACAGTTAGTTTAATCATTAGTGTGTGTGTCTGTGTCTGTGTGTTATCTGGTCTAACAATACATTTGGAGACCAGAAGGCCGCACAAAAATAGTAACACCTGGCATATCAGTCTAAAACATTTTTTGCAAAAAAAGAATTTTTGCTGGGGGAAAATCTATTTCCAGCTTAGTGGTTAGGTCATGGGTAAAACATAATCAGTCATACTTTAAGGGGTTACTTTCAGACTTAGAAGTTACAGGTTAGGAATTAGGACCAGGATAAGTTTGCTAGGATTGGATATAAGTTAAGGGCTAAGAAACTGGAAGGATCACAAATAACTGTTTGTGTGTGTGTGTGTGTATGTCTACAGTGCTTTTTCTGCAAAATCTGGTCCTACTGACAGAAATTGCATGGTTGCTTACAAACCAAAAATACTGTGGTTCTCATTAGGGCCTCTAGAGAGAGACAGAGCTACATTTTCAAGCCAATCTTGAGGAAAGCTACCGTGTTATATCTTTAAAAAATTATGAACACACATTTTTACTGTCTTCTTCAACTCACTTTTACACATACATTTTGTTTCTTTGTTGGCTAATATATATAGTTTGGGATGTTGAATTATGTTATTGTAAGTATTGACTATTGTTGTCACACTGGAACCAGAGCTTTCACTGTTTAGAGTGACTATAATAACATCCTTAATGAGGATGATAGTGTGGCTGAAACAATGTAATTACATTATTTGTTTCTGTGGATTATTATAATTTATTTCACCTGGCCACCTTCTTCGAAGGTCTTCTTGGAGTTAGGCGGATAAGACGGAGATTGACATCTGCTAGGACTTTGTGTGTTGTTCTTTCCTTGTCTACCAGTCCAAGTTCATGTATCTCCAATCTCTTTAACCTGCTTTTTGATGTGCCATGTATAGCCCCACCCTTAACAGCTCTGATCTAAGGATCTGTTTGGCCATGTGCCAGTGGCCGTTGGTTGTTCTTCCCCGCATATTCCTACATTTGGAATTTGGAAAATATATTTTATAATACAGTGTTTATTTTTTTCTATATTTGAAACGACTGCTTTATAATAGTGTCAATATTTCTTTTTTATTGTGTCTTACCTGATATTGGTGATAAAATATTTTGGCCCACTCTTCCATGTAGAATTGTGTTAACTTAAGAACTTTCAGGGTTTTATACATACATGATGTTCAAAAACTCAAATCAAGGTTCCCAAAATGCACCTTCCATAACTTGTATGACAGGTGATTCATGAATGAGCTCTTTTATTGACATGGGTCATGTTGTCTTGTGAAAACCAAAGAGTGCATTGTATTGACCACCTATCCAAAGTCCATTATGGTGGTATAGTATGACGGAATGCAAGTTCTTTCCGGCATCACCTGGAAGACGTAATCATTGAAGGAAACATGAATTTGGCTCTCAATCTGAACACTTGAAAAGAGAATGTTAAAAAATACCAACTTATGTTCCCTTTACTTAATATTAGGTTTTTGTTTAAGATCAGAACACATTCAGTGACAAAAGTATTAAAAATGTCTGCCTTCCAAAGTGCTATCTGCAAAGCAATTGTTCATCTTACCTACACTACTGTTCAAACGTTTGGGATCACATAGAAATTAACTTGATTTCCATGAAAACATACATTAAATGAGTTTGAATAGGAAATATAGCAAAATACAGGCATTGGTATTCTAGTTGTCCATTTGTTGAGGTAATCTAAAGAGATTTCTCCCTGTGCTTCCGAAGCACCTCTCACGAGTTGGATTGGCTTGATGGGCACTTCTTACATACCTTAGAGTCAAACTGCTCCCACAACAGCTCACTAGTGCCAAGATCTTTAGGCTTCTCACAATGGTTTTCATCTGATCTAACAAACAGATCCTGATATAATAAAGAAAAAGAAGCAACAGTACATGGAAGCAAAGACTCTGAAAGAACTGGAAAGACCAAAGGTAATACAATCCCATTGACTCAATAGAATACAGGACAGCTGACACAGCCTGCAGGAACTTATAACAGAAAATTACTTCAATACTCTACCAAATCCTTCCATTAAAGGTAGATAGTTTTTACAAAATACTTGTGACACTGCAACTAAACCAGTTTAATGAGTGTTGGTGGAGAACGAGCAGGTCGCAAGAGTTTGAGGAAGAAATTAGTTGTATTACTTAAGTTTAAACGCAGTATTGTAAAAAAAAAAGAAAAAGAAAAAAAACTTGTTCACCAAACGTGTCCATTTTAAAATCCAGGCTAAAAACACTTCTCTTTTCACGTGCCTATGACTAAGCTCTTAAACTCACCGTATTTTTTGAACTATAGGGCTCACTAGATTATAAGGCGCACTGTCAATGAATGGTCTATTTTCGATCTTTTTTCATATATAAAGCGCACCGCACTATAAGGCGCATTAAGTGGGAAAAAACAGTCAGATAAATCAGTCACTGTAATATTATGGTGAAGCACAGTATGTATTACTCCGCGACGCTCCTGGCTACGATAGCCGTAATGCTGCAAGCGGTGCGGCTTTGTAGTTTACCAAAGTCGTACTAAAACATTTTTACTTAGCGCCGTGAGCGCCTTGTACCACACAAAATCGCTTAGAGGTCAGTAAGCAAAACCAGAATTAATCCATATATACGGCGCTTCAGATTATAAGGCGCACTGTAGTTTTTTGAGGAAAGTAAAGTCTTTTAAGTGCTTCCTATAGTGCAAAATATACGGTAACCACACTGAGCCTTATAGTCTCCTATGTTTTTATAACAGCACTGTTTAGTCTTACAGCTTTTATAGCTTCCTATGTTTTTATATTCTATTTCTATTTTCTTATTCTATGTTTTCTTATTATGCTGTATTTTATATTTATCTTCTTGATTTATTTTGTTACTAAATGTATATCTAGCTATCTTTTACCAATTGAAATGCAAGTTCTGGTGCTATCAGAGGAATAACCACTGTGTAAATGTAACAATCTGCTGATGATGGATCTGACTGTTTTGATTCTATTGCATTATTTTTATTTTCACCTCCAAAGCACATTGAATTACTTCTATGTATTAATTGTACTATATAAATAAACTTGCTTGCTACCAGAATACCAAATTGCGTTGATAGTTTACTCCTCCCTCCCCATGTGAGCCTTTACTTAAGTCCTTGGTACCAAATGTAGAGTGGAAACAGAATAGTCTGGCAAAAACATTAGCATAAATCACCAGTGTAGCCCTGGTTCTGGGTTAAAGCACCAGTCGAAATGCAGCATAGTGTTGAGATCCTGTGACAATGCTGGCCACACCATTATAGACAGAATACCAGCTGCCTGCTTTTTCCATCAAAAGATCTGTGCATTGGGTCATTATCCCTATTGCACGAGGAAATTTGCTCAAATCAAGCATCGTCCACAGGATTCCGTTTCTTCAAGATCCCTTTTACAAATTTCCCACATTACTACCCCCAAAGCACCTCCAGACAATTACATTGCCTCGACCAAGGAGCGCCATCAAGCACTCCTCCAGCATGTTTTTAATTTTGTCTGCGTCTCACAATATTTTATTTTTATTGGCCAGTCTGAGATATTTCTTTTTTGCAACTGGCCAATATCCTGGATTCACCGCTTCACTGTTGTCCCTGAGACAAGTGTTTTGTGGGTTCTATTAAATGAACGTGCCATTTGAGGACTTGTGAAGCATATGTTTCTCAAACACTTTAGTATATTTGTCTTCTTGCTCGGTTGTGTTCTAGGGCCTCCCACTCTTTATATTCTGGTTAAAGACAGTTTGCGCTGTTCTGTAAAGGGAGTAGTACACAGCGTAGCACAATATCTTCAGTTTCTTAGCAATTTCTTGGCCTTCATCTCTCAGAACAAGAATAGAATTACCAGTTTCAGAAGAAAGTAATTTTTCTGGCCATTTTGAGTGAACCCACAGTTGCTGAAGCGCCAGATACTTAGCTAGTCTAAAGAAGGCCAGTTTTATTGCTTTTTTAATCAGCACAACTGTTTTCAGCTGTGCTAACATAATTGTAAAAACAATTTGAAATAATTGTCAAGTTTTGATCAATTTGACTATTAAAATGATTAACTTGGACTAGCAAACACAAAATGCCATTGGAACGCAGGACTGATGATTTCTGATAATGGGCCACTGTACGCCATACAAAAACTGCCATTTGCAGCTACAGTAGTCATTTACAACATTAACAATAGATAGTAAATGTAGCAATTGTATTAGAAAATTGTACTATGTGATATTTTTCATTGTGATTTAACTACAGTGGATAGAAAAGGTCTACACACCCCTGTTAAAATCCCAGGTTTTTGTGATGTAAAAGAATGAGAAGAAGATAAATCATGTCAGAACTACTTTTTCCGCTTTCAATGTGACCTACAATGTGAAAAATTCAATTGAAAAACAAACTGAAATCTTCAAGGGGGAAAAATTATAAATATAACTTACAATAACCTGGTTGCATAAGTGTGCACACCCTCTTATAACTGGGGATGTGGCTGTGTTCAGAATTAACCGGTCACATTTAAACTCATGGTAAATAGACATTGATACACACCTGCCATCATATGAAGTGACTCTGATTAATCACAAATAATGTTCAGCTGTTATTCCAGACATTTTCTTAGTTTCATCTCAGAGCAAAAGCCATTATCTGGAGAGAGCTTCAAAAGCATCAGAGGGATCTCGTTGTTGAAAGATATCAGTCAGTAGAAGGGTACAAAAGAATTTCCAAAGCATTAGATATACCAGGGAACACAGTGAAGACACTCAAAACTTTCCTTTTCAACTTTTTTGCAAAGGAAAGAAAAAGATGCAGTGGTCTATTAACTTTTCCCATAGCTGAATAGACAAACCTAGCAAATGTAAAAAAGGCTGTAAAAAAGTTGTTGTTTATAAGCTTGACCTTACATTAACAAAATAATAAAATTCTAAGCTTTAATTAAGTGAAAATTGTTCATAGAAAAAATGTCTATCTTTTTTATTCAAAAACGTGTTGATTAAGATAAATATTTTTTTAAACTTATCTCAGCCTTTAGGAACACTTTGGGTCATCCATGACATCCTTTATAAGGTATAAATACAACATAACACATATAGTCTGAATTCCCTTAACCATCCATCAACTGGAAAAGCCACAGAGAGCACACACAAAAGAAAAGAAAAGGTGTCTGACCTTCACAATTCAGGATGAGAAGGAAAATCACAGTTAGAGAATTAAAGTTGGCTAGCTCCATGCCAAGAAGTGTTCAAGTGATCACTTTCCTGCTTTGAATGTCTCAAATCCCTTTGCCATTTGTTCTCCCTCCTCAAAAAATATCATAATAGACAAATGGCAATTGGAAGGTGCACTATGTATTAAAAGTGCGGGTGGCTGTATTATTGGATTGTAGGTTTTTCAATAAAATTATATCTTAAAAAACTATAAGGTTAGATTTGTCAGATTTTTAGCTAATAAACAATAACATTTATTTCACAGCATTTCTTTCTTCATATTCACCTAGGATGACAAGACTTCTGGATGGCATTGGAGCTTCATGCTAAAATACTGTACCTGAAGTATATAAAATAAGTAGTTGAAGTTTATATTTTGGCCCATTCAAAACATCCCTCAACCCACATTTGGCTCATAACCAGCTAAGAACCACTGTATTACAGTATACTCCAGTATTTAGAATTTGAGATAAAAGGTTTCGTGAGGTGTCATTACAGAATATCTCCTTTTATTTGACTGGGTTTTCTATTTTAAAACATATTACTACTGTTTTGAAATTTAAAAACTTTAAGTATCTTCAACAGTAGTCAAAGTTCTCTACAGTAGTCAAAGGTTTTGTGTTTGGTCCCATAATCATGCAATGATGACACAAGCTTAATGCACTTGCCATTTCTTTATTGTATTCAAGATTTAATTTTGTCCAATCTTAACTAAGCTGTGGATTTTAAGTATTTATAGAAAATGTTTTTGGATATTTATATATTAATGCAGGTGCTTATGTAATTATTTATAAACATTAATTAATTGTGGATAATAAAAGGCATTAAGGTCATACCTCTCCAAAAATATAAAAACCTTCCATTATTGGATGCATAAGCTGATGTAAATGTAAACAAAAAAATAATAATTATTATTATTAAACATTTTATCTCAATTTCTAAATATTGAGCCAAATGTATTTTTGTGTCACTGATCAATTTGGGTTGACTGAAAGAAGCCATTTTAGCACATTCATGCTTTCTAAGAAAAAATCTGTTGAACGCTGTGAATGTTTCTGGAGGGATCAACAGATTTGTTTGCGTGTCTGAACAAAAACATGGGTTACCAGTGCATTCATTGGTGGAACACCTGTGCTAACTCCACACTGTGTTTCTTGGGCGTGAGTTGTCTGAGTTGTTGACCTCGATGTGTTGGCTTTGTTCGGTGTGGCACGGCATTGAGAGACTCAGAACAGGCTAGACCAGTCCAGCCCCAGCCCAAACATAGGGTGGTCTATCTCTCCCTGTGAGAACTCAAGTACAGCCACTGCAGCGGTTGCTGTGGGGGTGGGAGGGGAGCAATGCATATAATACATAAACACACCTTCCAAGGCTTGTAGAAAAGGAGAAGAAATCAAATCAATTGAAACCACTTAACAATGGTTTGAAAGATTGTCAGGGCCTTACACATAACTATAATCTTAAGCATCAATGTTTAATATATCGAAATGTATTATCTCAAAATATTTCATTGGATGCTGCTGAAAACCATGTAATCGGGATATGTTTACTAATACTACAACATGTCTAATTTAGTAACCAGGTCATTGGCGTTTGTGAATTAATTCCTTTATGTATTGCAAATGTTTTCACCTTTTTCTTTAGGAAATTGAAAGTAATGTATACTTTGACCAGCTAATAACTTCCGAGGCACAGGCTTGGAACCAGATTGGAACCAGACACAACATCTTTCTGTCTCTCTGTTATCGTGTGGCTTTGCCAGACACATACAAACATACACACACACGCACATACACTCACACACACACAAATGACTGCTATGTCAGCATGTCACCCATGACAGAGTTTAGCCCTGATCTCTGGTGACTGTTCACAGCTGTGGTAAAATATGCTGCAAATCCAGCCCCCTCTTATTACATGGCACTGGAGCGTGGCAGCCATTCTACACACGCAAGACACCCACTCTTCTAGCACTCTCCTGCTGCCTATCCACAAAACATCTTTCAGTTTGGCTTGTTTCACCAATGAACATAGACATGGCACTTCCTTTTTACATAAAATTGTCTACGTAATCGTTCTGACCCCAGGTTGAAATGTGTAATTCCATGGCGTAGTGGTTAAAGACAGTGCCTTTCATGCAGAAGACCTAAGTTCCAATCTATTGAGAGCAACGACATTTACACATTTTATTTGTGGGCCGCAATAAAACTATGTTATACCATACTGCCACTATTTCTGGTACATTCCACGATTCTCTCGTCCTTTCACTTGATGAAAAAGTTATTTATCGTCAACTTTATTGATAGATATTGTATCAACGGCATTCACGAGTTAAAGAAAAATGTATGTTGTTATGCCATGAAAGAAAAAAATACGTTCTTATGCCATGAAATCAAATAGCTTTGGCAGACTCGCTAGTAATTGCTAAGTTCTTGACTATTCAAATAAGTTAGTAAATATGACACAGCCTTCCATGTGGGTGACCCAGATTTAAATCTCAAGAAGGCAACACTTCCTATTGCGGGCCGGCTGAAATAGGCTTCCCAGGTATTTATTTTTTATTTGTCCCCTTACTCTAAACCAGCAGTTCCCAAAATATTTTCATTCTCCCTTTCTTACTTTGGGATGCCCCCCATCATCACCCAATTTGCCATACAATTCTACACATTCTGCCAGATTTTACTTCTATTATGTGAGTGTCTCAAACATTGCAAAACATTCAGTGTCAATACCATATCAGCCTTAACTGGCATACTGGTTCTTTAAATACAAGCAGTTCTGTAAAGTCTGCTGAACTACCCCAATTTGAAAATTGCTCCTTGCATTCTACAGACCTGAATGATTAAGAAACAACTTAAAAAATGCATACAATGTGTCCACTCCACTGGCAGTTCACATGGGTGTCCCTCACAGTTTGATTATTGGGCCTACTGCTTACTGCCAGTAATTCCCTCACCCATCTCTAACCGGCCCCTCGCTGTGCTGTCCAACCTTCACCATAGCTTTAAAATTTCACACATGCCTCCTCTGAATTCTATCTACTCCTTAATAAGGAACAATTAAATGTATGCTTTTTAATTGAAATCTTCCATAACCTTCTTTCCCCTGAAACATTCTGGCCCTGGATAGAACTAAGTTGGAGTATGTCAGCACCTACTAATATCTTGGTATTTTGCTTGACTGCTCACTCTTGTTAATCAACATAGCCTGCAATCCAAATTTAAATCAAGAAATTCTGTGGATCTGAAAAGCTACTCCAAATTTAATTTATCACTATGCCATCTACTTTTTAACCTCTGCGCCATTCAAAACTCATCATTGTGACCTTTATACTCAGGTTTATTGCCCCCCCCTTCACTGGTACAAACTAAAGTATAAACATTTAGGTAAATGCCCTGTCTTCCATAGTTCACTATATAACACATGTTACTCTGATAGTAACCTGCGCTCTAGAAGATATATTCTTCCTTTGGTCAATATCTTTTGACTGGAGTGAGTTGCTAAATATCTAATGGCTTGACACGCTTGTTTCACCTTACACGTTAAAAAATAAAAGCTGTCAACTTCACCTGTTGAACCCCCCTCTTTTTCATGTCCTTTTTTAATTCAATGTTTTTAATTGGTCCATCATCACTTTGAGAGGGTCACAGACTATGTTTAACTGTTTATGGCCTATTATAAATGTGTTCAATAGTGCCATTGTAGGCCTACCAATTTGATTTACATATACAAATGATTGTTGGGTGGGATTAGAGAGGTTTTGTTGCAATGCAAGAGGACAGGAGTGGCACACATTTAACTGGAGGGGGTAGGTAGTCTGGTGATGGAGCATCCCTTGGTTACAACAACCTGTGGAAGACCGCCTATTGCTAAGAGATTTATTCAACCAGAAAAGTGGACCCCTATACCACCCTCATTTGTAGGCCCACCCCCCTAGAAAGTGTGTACAATTTATACATATATTTTGTTAAATGCAGCCACTAATTTAGGTTTTCCTAGTTGTCCTCATCAAAAGTATATTTAAAAATGTGCATGATAAATAACCAATGCCATCACTTAAGGAGATTGTTTTTGCATAGACCTAATGGTGTTCTTTTAATATGCGGCCATGGCCAGGCCTAAGACATTCCCTAAACTGGCTTCACTAGTCAGTCAGTAATGTGATGGCAGACCTTATTTCCATGAGAATGGTAAGGGGCAGGGAAAGGGTTAAGCCTGGACTGTGGGATAAGGAAGACGGGGCACTGAATGCAACGCTAATTTTCTGCCCCGTGGGACACACAGAGAAAGGAGGACAAAGCCAGCCATAAGACATGCTGAGAACCATGGCTTTACTGTGTGCACCTGCATGCTCTAAAGCAGCAAGTGAACAATGAGATTTACCGAAACGGGTAATTATGCTCTGGAGTTGGAGTCTTCCAATCTCCTTTTCTGTGGGGATAGAAGTGGGCCATGTTCTAGAGAAATTGATGTAGACATAATATTATGGAGCTTTTACTAAAGTTTCAAGAGAAGCCAGGTGACACTTCATAGATTTTCTCAGGTCACAAAGAAAGACATTTGAAATAAAACTACATAAGATAAAATGTTGCCTTATTGTTCAATCCCATGGGCCATGACTATACCTTTGTATAACATTTATTTAAACTTGCATGGTTGAGTTTAGTATTTTCCTTCTCTACGTAAATTAGAGTTTAGGATTTACAGTAAGCATTATGTGACAGCAGAAAATAGAAAAAATAATAAAATTCTTTATTACTTTTCTTAAACATTGTTGTCAAGTGACTTGAAATAAAAATACCCTTACTATAAGGGCATTTAAAAAAAACATGAATTGTTACATTTCCTAACTGTAAATAAGGCCTGGACCTCAAAAAAGCAGCATTATTTTAAACTAAACATTAATAAGTTTCACATACATTGGTTGAGTTTTGTGTTTGACAAAAGTGAAATAAAACCAACTTCCATTTAACTTTAATATAAATTACAGTGTAGACCCATTAAGAGGTAAATTATCTTTCTGAATTACTATAAAAACTGCAGCTGTCTTAGAAGGACACTTAAGATTGTCAATGTCTAAGCCATTTTGTTCAGAAAATATTAATCAAAGGTCCATTTAAACTTTGACATCCCACTGCATTCATTAAAACTCTTTCAGATGGATGGTTAAGAGAAATGGTAAAATGGGACAATTTCTGCTGTTCGCAATCACAACTATCAAGGTATTCAAACAGAAATGTACATTGAAACAATTACCAATGACGTAACCACCATCTAGTCACAAAATATTGTCCGTCTCAGCTTTGATTTGAAAAATAAATGTCTCTTTAGTTCCTCTGCATTTTCTGACCTCTCTGATCTGCCAGCAGTCAAACCCAGTTGATCAAGTCAGATCAGGTTGGTTACTAACTTCCACTCATTTGCCAAAATGCCAGATGGAGATGTCCGTGCAGCCGATTAGGGCTGTCTAACTAGGGTTTCTTGAGCAAACTGGTTATAACCAGGTCAATCATGAGTCCCTCAAGGAATAACATGCACAAGAGCGGCCTTACCGGTGGGTGGGTGGTTGGGGGCTGATGTGTTAAAAAAACCTGAGCTGATTTCCGGTAGCAGACTTCCCCTGCTTCTGATCTTTCACAATAACAGTGTCAGACTGTTGTTCAGAGTTAGTTAAAGGACATCAAATAGAATGCTAGAATGGAAGTCCACTGCATATCAACCAGCACAAGACGCAGCTGTTTCAACCAGTGCCAGCTCTCAGTTCTGAAGTGGGTAAGGATTCGGTTCAAAGGTGGGTGAGTGGTGCTGACCCTCCCAGGTAATGCTGCTGGATGTTAGCCGCAGACACAGAGTAACCTCTCTGGGCCTCGGAGGCATCTCCACCAGGCATGTACATGCTGATCATGTCCCTGAGATGATCCCCCTGGACCTGGAGGCCACGCTGGGCTTGGTGTGGCTGGTGGTGGTGCTGCTGGAGGGGACTGTTTGTCCCAGTGGGGGATGGGGACATGCTGTGGCCATCAGACTGCTGCTTCACCATAGACATCACTGGGCTGACTTGCTGGGGGCTGCTGCTGTAGGACATGGGGCTGGAGGAGAGAGTTTGTGTTACTAAAAATTCAAATAAGAAATATATTTTATTTGAAAGAGGCCCCCAATAAAATTAGGTACATTTTTAAATACATCCATCTCAAGTGGGAATATGATACCCACGTAATTTAAATAACTGATTCGTTTGTCAGGCCTAGAAATCTATAAAAAGTTGAACATATGTCAATTTTATTCACAGAAAGTAACTATCTAGACTCACCTATATGCGTTTGCACCGTTCATGTACGCCTGAGCTTGGGCCATACTGGACTGGTACTGAAGTGCTGACAGGTCGTAGCGGTGAAGCTGCTGGCTGTAGCCTATGGCCTCGTTTTGCATCGCCGCGGTGTAGCCACCCGTGTGCCCCCAGCCATAACTGTCCATTCTTGGGTTTCCACCTTGTCCCTGTGCCGTGGACGGACTTAACATGTGGTTACCGGGCATTTGATATTGCGCGGTCAGATTATTATTCTTAGGCACCGGTTTGGTTTTACGACGGGGTTTGTATTTATAGTCTGGATAATCCTTCATGTGTACCGCACGGAGGCGTTTTGCCTCGTCAATGAATGGCCTTTTCTCAGCATCTGTCAGAGATTTCCACTCAACTCCCAGCCGTTTCGATATCTCGGAATTGTGCATTTTGGGGTTTTCCTGAGCCATTTTCCTTCGCTGGCCGCGAGACCAGACCATAAAGGCATTCATTGGCCGCTTGACTTTGTCCATCGGGTCAGGTTGGATTGCTGGAGGTTTGGAGCCAGTATGGCCTCCCCCATGCCCCCCTCCGTTTGCAGGTGGCTGACCGGTTCCAGACTGATGCGAGGATACCGAGGACTTGAGTTGGTGCTCCATTATGTTATACATATTAATAAATGAAGTACAGCAAGTGTGAACAGTTTTCAGAGTTGTCAAATCTTCCTTAATTGAAATAAGTGTATTCAACCGAGCATTCCAAACGAAGTTTAAATCGATAAAAGACTAATCGAAAATCAGAGGTGAAAACCAAGTCGCATCAAAAACATCATGCTACCAATAGAATATTCAGATAAAGGCCAAGACGATATTATGGTAAGATGGATCTAGAGGTACTGCTGTAGTTCCTTCTTGAAATCCAAACTCCCTCTCCCACTGGTAGCTGGTGATTATAAAACTTCTACACAAGCAAATCCACTCCTAACTGCCCCTCTCCCTCCACCCCACTCATTTACATCACTATAGAAGGGGTGCGGTAAATTTGGAATGCACTTGAGTGAATTTGAAGTGAGGAGAAATCGCAGTGGGAGGGAGACAGGGAACCACTCTCACAGTCTCCAATACAAACTACATACTTTACTTTGTTTAATGTATTATAGTTCTTGTTTATTTAAGATATACGGCTCAATTTAATCAAACCCTTATTGCAATACTTTCGCAGTAGGCTTATTCGTTTTCCATTGGACACAGATTTGGTCTCGAGAAGCCTGCTGTTAAAATATCGACTATTGCTATGACCCACAGTCGTAGCTATGATTTCACGTTTTTGTACTTAGAACTGTGTCGAAACGGGATGAGTATTGTAAAAAAAAATATATATAAAAATGAACAAGACGACACAAACAATGCTATGTTGGTATTTACTGGATCGCAATCAAAGTATCAATTGGTTTCATACTTCACACCATTGGCCTACAGAAATGTTTTGAGACGGGAGACACATCTTTCCTATAAAACATTTAAAATAGTTTAAATATTCAGATGAATTGCTGAATAAATAGTAAAATAATTGAGATTCATATCTATCCCCATTGAGTCGCCCACCATATGGAAGACGTAGGCTGAAAAAAAGTATATAAATAATACAACCATTTAAATCGCTTATCTTAATGATATCTATAGCTTAGTGTGTATGCATGACAGAGTACAGTGTACAGCCTATAGTATAACATTGAGAAATGCCTATCTGGCCTATGTTTACACAGTACAGTATGTACAAGATCCATTTCCTAGTATAGCCCACAATCCATGCCCCCTTGTACCCAGTAGCAGCTCCCTGCTGTTCTAAAATGAGTCTAGGTGTGAGGTTAGTAGCTCTCCACTGACACCTTTTCTAGTTTCTATGGTCATCACTTTACACCTCCATTGTGGTTTAGGTGTGCACTCAAAGCCATCCATCAGTAAATAGCTAATTCATTATGCTTTACAGGATCATGCTAAGAGTCAGTGCCTGAGTTGTGCTAGAACCCAGTCAGTGTGGTGGTATTTGTTATAGAATAAATCACTATGCGATAAATGTATGGACACTAAACTGGAAATTCTACTAGGTACATCCCCCAAAATGCATACTAACTGGCACTGATTTCTGTCCACTTCAAGCACTAGGTAGAGGGATAAAAGTGTAATTAAGTGGTGTAAACAAATAGGCTGAAGACATTTGACCAAAATGAGTACAATAATCCCGGTCCCCTTTAACATCATAGTGATTCTGTTGGTCAAGAACGCCATTCAGTCATTTAGACTTGTCTGCTATAATACAAACCGGTCTTTTTGGACTTCCAAAAGCCAACACAATAAAACCATAAATATTATATTTGGACTGATGACCAGTGATCAAGATTAAATAGACATAAACCAACTTTATTTGACAATTTGTACTTATTGAGTGTGTGTGATATTCCTAATATATACACATTAGTGCTGATGTTTGCAGGCGATACAGAAAAATATGAAAAAAACACATTAATGTCTCCTGGTTTTGTGATGGTGACATCAGTTCAACATAAACCAGACAAATAAGAGGCAGACAGGTCAGAAGGGCGTGAAGTTTGAAAGCCTCTAGTGTAATGCTTGTATGGAAAAGTGGAGATTGGCAATGACAGATTTGAGCCAATGAGGCAAAGGGAAAATGAAGTGAAGAGGTTGCAGAGAAGAAAGAGACAAGAAATAGAGGGAGGCAAAAAAAACAGAGTGAGGGAGAGTGTTGCACAAAGGGAAAGGTTTGGGGATGGGGGGTTGGTGGCCGGGAGAGAAAGTCCTCAGAGACAAGCAGATTGAAAGTCGCTCTATTCATCACTCTCCCCTCCAGCTCTTCTCATGTAAATGGGTCCTGCCGTCTCCCTGCTATCCGTCACATGGCTGAGGGACATAGGCAGGGACCTTTACGAGCCTCCGGCGCACACAATTGCCCTGCCAACAATTGGGTTGCCAGTGGGGGGTTGGGGGGGTCACGGTTGGGAGGCCAATCCTTGTGAGAGAAGTACCGGAGGATGGATACTGGGAGAAATTAGAGGAATGGCCACCTACACTGAGCCAGAGAGGAATGAATTGGTGTGGGTTGGGTTGCATTTAATAACATCAGGGAAATCGATGAAATGACTGTAGTGTGAGAGAAAAGCGATTATTCTAAACTGT